>PVJX010021427.1:0-31895 GCA_004027295.1 Dolichotis patagonum | reverse complement strand
ATGGCTTTATACTATTGTGTTATGTTTGATATTATTGTAATTGAAACTATGCTCAACTATAGCAGAGTAAGAGATATGGTGTTAGATACTGTTGATGTCCAGTTGACTTAATGTAAAGTACTGTGTTGCCTATGTTGTCCTCTTCTGATCTGCTCTGTACTGCCCCCTTTTGTTTTATTCTCTTTTAAATAAAAATAAAGATTTTTTTTCTGCAAAAAAAAATATGAATGTACTGCATGACACAGAGATCCACACCAAATGTGAGGGCACCAACAGCAGGAGCCCCCACTGATGTTCAATGGCTCAGCTACTCTAGCCAGTCTCTTCCTGCTGAAAGTCTTGCTTTCATTGTTGGACACTGGAAAGCTCATAAATATGTAAATCAGAGATCTTGGATGGTTCCCATTCTCCCAACAGGATTAAAAAGCTGGTGTTGTGTAAATATGTATAGAATTACTCTTCTGTCGTTAGATTTTAGAAGTCCTCCTCATTCCCTCATTTGCTTGTTCACCCTGAGCAGCAGTGCCCAGGCGGTCTGTGAGGGCGTCTCTGCGATCCCTCCTTCATCACAGCCCAAGTCCTCACTACTCCTCTGCACAGTTTCTCACAGTTGAAGGCAATGATTTGGATAAGCGATTGGCAGCTCTGAAGGGTCGCTTCCCACAGTTTATAGACTCCCAGGTACAACTGAACCCCACCCCCCACACACACCAGGACACGAGTGTGCAATTCCTACTGTGTACTGTGGACGCTTCCACTGCCAAAAGTGAACGGGCACAGGACTCAGACCTGTGACACAGTTCTGAGCCCAAGGTCGTCTGTGGAGGGGCAGCGCCAGGGTCCCCAGAACTGCTGTGAGTGCTCCTGTGTCCTGGTCCCCACAGCCCTGCCCGCACTCTATGTGACACCTGGGAAGAGGCTGGGGTCACCAGAGAAAAACACCTTTGCAGAATCCAGACCTGTGCCATGTTCTTAAGGTGCCGAACCCACAACTAAGCAACCCCGTGGTCTCCTTCTGTGTGTGTTGTGATTCTCCAAACTCAGTTTATCTCCTACCGGGTGTAGCTCATCTCCTAACACTGCCCTGGAGAAAAGTGTGTCTTCACAGTCATTTCTATAACTGGAAGCTTCGCAAAGCCAGGGCTGTCCCTGTATGGGCCAGGCCTCAGGGCGGTTCTGCTCCAGGTTTTCTTCTCCGTCTGGGCAGAGCCGTCCCGACCTCTCAGCACTCTGGGCAGCCTGTGTGGTTGGGTTCCCTGCTCTCCAGGGCTGCATCCAGAGCCCTTCACACACACCCTTCCATGTCTGCCCTGCTGCTGCTGCCCATGTGGGATGCGCTCTGCACCCCAGAGAAGGTCTGAACCTCGACTTGAGAAAAGTCAGCCCTGGAATTTGTCACTGAAACTACAACAGGTGACTGAGCAATAGACGAATGTTCAAATTTCAAAATAGTGTTTACAGTAAAAGCCTTTAGCCGAGAACTGGAGTGAATTTTGAGGGCAATAAAAGGCAAGTTTTCTTTTACTGTCATGAATAAAGAAAACAAATTTTTAACACTAAGCATATATTTTGATTACACCTCTTCTGTCGCCACCAGGAAAGCTCAATAGGAGGGTGTAGTATGGGTCAAAACCCAGCTCATCTGTGTTAACCCACCAACATACACAGGCCTGGGTCTATTGCTTCCAGCTGTGCTGACTCTTTCAGCTTCATTGATACGAGTGTAGTGGACACCAGGCCACAGTGTTTTATGGTCCTTTGCCATCTGAGTAATGTAGCTCAAATACTATCCTGAGACCCGTGAGTTAGTCCTGGCCCTGCCCACATGCATTAGTGAGCCCTGGCCCTGCCTGCACACACTAGTGAGTCCTACCCTTGCTTGATGCAGCAGGAGCCCAGAAGCCCAGTTCCTCTGGGCTCTGAGCCAGGCAAGAGGGATCAGGGTGTACCAGCCTGGCTTCTCCCATGGGGCCACAGGGATGCCACCAAGGGGGTGTGCTTTGAGTCCTTCTGCTGGTTTTCCCTGAGCAGAAATGTCACAGCTGTGGCCAAATCTAATTTCAAATCTCTTACCTGAGTTGGAGCAAGGGAGAAGACTGGTCATATTCTTCCACAGTAATGTTATAAAGAGGCACACACTTTAAGACAACTTTTCAAGAGGCTGCACACCGCTGTCAGTTGTGTGCCCGCAGATAATTCAGGAAGTGGGGGACAGGTGGTCTCCTGCTTACTGATGAGTGAGAACAAATTCTCTTTTCCCCAGGAGAAGAGAGCTGAATTTCAATAGTGATAAACATGTGCTAACATTTGTTGGGGACTTACTACATTCCAGCCACTGTCTGAAGCACTTTCTATGGATTCACTCACAAAAGTATAATGAAGGCTGTTTTCATTCATAAGAAAACGGAGGCACAAAGAGATTAAACCGTGTTACTAATGGACCGTGGAATGGAAATGTGAATCCAGTCTGTGTATGTAGGTAAAAGAGCCAAGCTCTAGGTATGGGACTAGGAATGGGACTTCGGAATTTGGGAATTAGCTGCCTATTGCTTCATAGCATATCATTACAAACTTGGTGGCTTAAGCACAAAATATATTCCTTTATAGTGGAGAGGAAGAGAGTCTGAAATGACTTCAACAGAGCTAAAATCAGGGCATCTGTAGGGTTGGTTACTTCCGGGACCCTGAGGAAACTCTCCATCTTTGTGGATACTGGATTCCAGCAGCCATCAGAATCCCATGTAGCTCCCTCCTACACAGGGGAAGTGCATCACAGTGGTGTGTACCATCACGCACCGCTTTCCTCTGACACAATTCCTCTTTCCTCCTTCTTAGGAGGACCTTGTGGTCATTCTGGTCCCACCCAGAAAATCTAGAAGAACTTCCTCACCCCAAGGCCTAAATCACATTTGCGAAGTCTCTTCCACCCTAGCAGTCACTGGTTCTACTAGGAGGACAGCATGCAGACCACCACATCATCTACATGTTTGGGAGGACATTTCTTAGCATCATGTAATAAGAGGGGTTCATAAACAAGAATGCTGGAGACTGCTGTGAGTCAGGGGACGTTCTGGGAGGGCCCCATACCAGGAAACTGATTAAGGGCTGTGACCACTTTGGGGCTAGATGCACATTAGATGATCAGAAGAAGCAAAGGTCTAAGTCAGCTTTATTAGGAGCTCACTGGGACAGGAGATCTGACACCTACAACTTAGAGGAAGGTTTAGTCACTTACCAGTTTAATAACTGAGTAGTCCAATTATTTACATACGGGCTGACTAAAATTACGTATTTATTCATAACTTTTCGTAACAGAAAATTTAAAATTGAGAATTTAATCATGTTTATTCAATAAGTTTTCTGTGTATGTTTTATCTTAAAACATCTAACACACAATGCAACATTACAATCTGGACAGTAGTATCCAAGTTCTTCTTGCATTATTGTCTTTCTTTCTGTAACACACTTGGTACAGGTGTGTTGGCCTTTGTTTTTTTTTGTTGTTGTTGTTGTTTTCTGTCGGTGTAATTTCAACAAAATGTCTCCTCACTAAACTTAATTGTGAAGATGTAGATGATGGATGTCCTAGTTGGTACTTTGCTATCCCATATTTTGCCATTATTTGGTCTATTTATAATCTATCTTTTTGAACCTCTTTGTTTTGAATAAATGATAAATGAGTCCCATATTGTTTGACCTAAAAGGTAAATAAATATTTTAGTAATTTTTTCCTCACTTGTCATTACAGGATAACTTGTTAGATGTTGGTCAGCTCTTCCAGCACCACCCAGAGAATGCTTATAACCACTGAACACTCCTGGAATTTCTTTAGTTTTGTTTTTTCTTTCGAGTTCTGTCATTTCCATAATATAGACAGTTGACAAGAAGAAGTCGCTTTTGTTTTTCAGTTTCACAACACAGGCTTTTCCCCTCTGACATTTCTCCTGTAAGTCGCTCAGGCTGATCTCCCAGGGGACTGTTAAGAAGCAGAGACATAAAGCTAGCTGGGTACAAGCAGGAGGATGTGCTCATGCATCCACAGTGAGCTCAAGGACTACATTCATGCCATCGTCCCCTGCTCCCCACCAGCACTCTTCATGGGCCACCACCTCACCCGCTCAACTAGGTACTGGAGTTAGCACAGAAATCTCCGCCCATACAGGGCTGTGTTCTGGTGGTAGAGAGAAGGATAAAAACAAAAGAGAAGAAAAAAATCTTCAGAAGTCACATGGTGATAAATATTACAGAGAAATCTCAGGACAGGAAGTGTCAATTCACAGGGCTGCCTTCCGGCCTCCATCTACACATCCCACTGCCACCTGCTGTCAAATGCAAAGTCAGGGCCCAGCTAGGCCAGTGACAGATGTCCTAGCAGAGCACAACAAGGGGAAGCACAAACAGAGAAACAGAAACCCATGGGAAGGTACGAGAAAAGAGAAAAAGGAAGTGAAAGCCATGTTACTTTTCTGCGGAACTTGTATCAGGCTGCCTAAAGGAAGTCCAACTTGTTTATCTTCTTATGCCACCAGGAAATTTCCTGACTCTCCTCATTCTGTGTGCCCATGAATCCAGAATGTGCGAGACGCCATGGGACACCCCACCAGAGCCTATTCACCCTCCGCCACCTTGCCTAGGCACCAAGCGTCTTCTGCTTCCTGCTCAGATAAATTGAGGGATAAACCAGCAGCTCTCAGAAGTAGTGGGAATGGGTGGCTTGGACTTTAGGACTCATGTGCCCAATGGTCACAATGCTCCTTACAGCAAAGGGGAAGGGTGAGTGGGCAGACGTCATAGTTTGGGGACTAGACAGAGCTCTCTCAGTAATGCTACACCCTGGTATAGAACTCTGGCAAATATTCTAGGACTGCTAGTTTTTTCTGAAGCTATACATGTCCAAGGAAGAGGATGTGACAGTTTAACCTTTCTTTAGCTGAAATTTTAGCTTTTTAAATGTTGTGCACAGTGAGTTCTACAAACATGAGGGCAGCTGGCACTCCACCCTGGACAGGAGAAAAAGCTGGGGGTGCTGGGAGCCATGCACTGCCAGGAAGTGGGGAGGGGGGAGTGGAGGCCAGCACTGCCCAAATGGCCCTATGACCCCCAGAGACCAGGGTTAACCTGGCCTGTTTGCTCTAGAGTCTTGTTGGACAAAGTCCAATCAAAAGTAATTAAAAAGTCATATAGCCAAAAGTAATTTCTAAAATCAGAAAAAGCTTAACATTTCAAAAATAACTACAAAGAAAACAAAACAAACACAAAAGAGTGCCATCATTAACACCAGAGACTTTCAAATTAATAACAGGATATACCTTCCTCTCTTGTATTCTGAACTCTTTCCCACCCTACCCTGTTCCAAAGATACTCTGTCTGTCCAATGTGTCCACTCAAATGTAAATGGGTTAAAATTAAATGCTATTAATAAAGTTTATCACAAGTGCCATCTCAAATGCTCATCAGTCAAACATAGTTGGTGGACTCCACATTTCAATCGCTATGGAATACAATGATGAATGAAAATTAAAGTAATAGTGTGTGACAGCAGGTATTATCATCTATTTATGTGGGTACAAAAGTACCACTCTTCGAGGTGGGAGGATCACTTCAAGACCAGCCTGGGTAATACTATGAGACCCCATTTCAAAAACCAAAACAAACAAAACATTAGCAGTACTTCTTTCTGAGGGCAATTTGACAACACAGAGTCAAAATTTAGATTGTACAAATGCTTCAATCTAGCAGTTAATGGGTATTTTCTAACACATAAAATTGTATTTAAGGTATTTTACTATAGCATTCTCTGTGACAATAAGTGGTTAGATGATCTCTGACATATGTATCAAGCACAGAATACAGCCACACACAGAGGTGCCTTCCTATGCACTGACATGGAAACCTCTACAAGATCCACTTCTGAGGACTGAGGAACAAGATGTAGAACACTGTGCTAACATTCTGCCACTGGAGCAAAAACTTGGATATGTTTTTAAACACAGTATCTTCAGAAAAGTACAAACAAAGAGATAAGTGTGGTTGGGGAGATTAAAGAGCATTTTTTTTTTTCATAGACATAAGATTTCTTATTTTATTATTTTTATTTTTATTTATTTTTACTTATTTGTTTCTTTTGGTACCATGGATTAAACTCATGACTTTGTGCTTGCCAGGTAGGCACTTGTGCTGCTAAGCTAAATCCTTGGCCAATTTCTTATTATAAAGGCTTTACAATTATAACAGCAAATCAGATTATCTCATAAAACAAAATGGGAAGAGATAGGAAAAGAGAATTTCTAAGTTTTTTGCTCTTGATTTTAAAAGGCCACTACAGAAAATGTTCAAATGACAACAAAGCACGCCCTGACCAGCACAGCAGAGACGTTCAAGGAAGCAAATGGGTACCCGGTTAGGCCAGCTGAAAGCTCCAAGAAAAACTCCCAGCACTTCACCTAAAACTTTTCCTAAAAATAAAGGCTGCACGTGATTTCTTTTTTTTTTTTTCCTTAGCAGGACAAATGAAGAAAAAGCCAGAATTTTATGTAAAAATACATTGCATTTTCTTATCAAAAATCCTGCATTGGCACAAATTCTAAGTGGTAACTTATTACGATGATTGGCCCATTAGTATGGGCATGGAGAAAGAGCAGGTGGGCAGCAAATTTAGTCTATTCTCAGCTGGTCCTCCCTCCTCCCCGCAAAGAAAAGATGAGAAAGTAAGAGGCCAAAGGAAAAAGGACCGGTGCGGGGCAGCGGGCATCAAACCCCTGGCTGCTGAGTGAGTGGGCAAACCGGGCGATGGGGGAGGCAGCAGAAGGCTCTGGTGACAGGGGTGAGAATTGAGATTAAAATGATTCCGTGGTACTAGGCGAATGACCCTGCCCATCGCTGAATCTGGTGAGCAACCTGACATGTTAGGGTTAGGGTTAGGGTTAGGGTTAGGGTTAGGGTTAGGGTTAGAGGGTTAGGGTTAGGGTTAGGGTTAGGGTTAGGGTTAGAGGGTTAGGGTTAGGGTTGGGGTTAGGGTTAGGGTTAGAGGGTTAGGGTTAGGGTTAGAGGGTTGGGTTAGGGTTAGGGTTAGGGTTAGGGTGGTTAGGGTTAGGGTTAGGGTGGTTAGGGTTAGGGTTAGGGTGGTTAGGGTGGTTAGGCTTAGGGTGGTTAGGCTTAGGCTGGTTAGGGTTAGGCTGGTTAGGCTCAGGCTCAGGCTCAGGCTCAGGGTTAGGGTTAGGGTTAGGGTTAGGGTTAGGGTTAGGGCTAAGGTTAGGGTTAGGAATTGTCCACACCGTGATCCTTGGGGAAATCAGGAACCACTTGAGAAAAGGTCTGTAATCCACGGGGCCATGGCGAGCATTTTACCTCCTCCTTCCCTTCCCCAACACCAAGAGAAACGTACGGCTGTTTAATGAGCGCTCACCACGGGCCAGGTGGCTCGCACACTCCTGAGCACTCACAGTGGCGGAAACGGGGGTCCCAACTCGTACACGCTGCGGCAGCCCAAAGCCCAGCGGCTGCCCGAGCTCAGCACCAGGCGGAGCCCGCGACAGCAGGCCCTGCTCCGGCACCCTGAAGCACTCCGCGGGCGGAAACCGCGGCTACTCGTGACTTCCGGTGCCAGGCAGGGCTCCCAGGCAAGGGGAGATGACACTGCGGGTCAGACCTAAAGGGAAAAGTGGGCGGGCCATGCCCGGGACATGGCTCACCCGAGAAGCAGAGCAGGAAGGCGAGGCTCCTGGCCAGGAGGAGGCTGCCGTGGGCTGCGAGGCACATGTGCATGGCTGAGGCTGCTGGGGAAACGAGACAGTGCGCCCACGTCTACTGCACACCCTCTGCCCGCTCTCCCACAAGCCGGACGGCTCACGCCAACCTCAAACGCGGCAGGTTCCTTCAGGCCCCAAACACCTGCCCACAGGGCTGGGGTGCGAACAAGGCGCGAACCTCGTGCTTAGACCACGTGTGGCACCTCCTGGCAGCCAGAGGACACTGCACAAGCGCCCAGGCCAGGCCTGTGCTCATTGGGCCACACCTGTCGCCCTTCCCACCTTCTTGGAGCCTTGACCAATGAGGTGAATTGCCGTATCACCACGTGACTGCAAGAAGCATAGGAGACCATTTCCCAGTTCTGAGGGTGAGCCAACTTCCAGTTCTGGTTAAAGGCCTGTTGCATGAGGGACACTTCTCTACGTGTTCCAAGCACCTGTGAAGACGAAGGAACCAGATGCTACATTCTCTGATCAACAATTCCCTCTCCCCTACTCAGAGTCCAAATGGTCATTTCATCCAGAGCAATTCTTTTACCTTACTGTATGTTCTAACACACACACACACACACACACACACACACACACACACGCTCCTTGGTACAAAGTTTAAAGAGAGCAGAGGGTTCCTGTAAGCCCCCGGCCCCAGTCCCTAGCACTGTGTTCCAACAAAAGTGTGGTGTTAGTATGTGCTGAGTGGAGCAGCCTTTCCACCTGTGAGCCAAGTGTGAGAATGTTTCCTTTGCTCCCTGTTTGGATGCCTTGTTTTGCATGGTGACTCTAAATCTATGTCCAAGCCTGATCCCCAGAACTTGTAAATATTGTATTATATGGCAAAATATGTAATTAAATTAAGGATCTTGAGGGAAAATTGATCCTGGATTACCTAGGTGGTCCACAAATACAATCACATGACCACTTATAAGAGGGAACAAGAGGGAGGATTGAAACAAGGAATAAACACAGAGAAGAGCAGACCACATCACCATGGAGACAGAGATTGGTGTGATGACCACAACAAGCAAGCCAAGGAAAAGTAATCAGAGTCAGATCCTAAAGGGCCTATGAGCCAAACAATGCTTACAATATTTTTATGGGCAATGGAAGGACTGCAGGTTATTGAATAGGTAAATTATATTATTTTGTTTGAATTTTTAAAAGGTTACATAGAGATAAAATTTATATTTGATCTTTGATTTTTTAAAATGGTCATTATGCACATGTGCATATGGATGATCATAGAATATAACAGCCATTTTACTTGACTGTGTTTGCAGGAAACGTTATAAAGGTCTATGAGGATATACAAGATATGCCTGTAATTACTGTATATCCTATATATCTTGTAATTTAGGGGTTTCTTCATACAGCAGGACTTCTGAAGGAGGCTTGTGAGGGAGGTTGAACATTCCCACCCATGGCATGTGGCAGGCATGGGTTGCATAGCCTTTACCCAGAAGAGAGGGAAAGGGCTGAGACAAAGGAACAGGCAGGCAACAGTGGAGGCACTTGTGTGGCCCATCTGACCTGAGTGGAAGGCAGATATTGGTGAGTCACTGGTGGGAAGAGCATAGCCCACTGAGGAGGGTCAAAAATGCCAGACCACAGTGTCCTCTGTATGCCATGGGAGACTGTATGTGATCCCAAGCAAGAAAAAGGTGATGGACTTGGAATCAGCTTAAGGTGGTTCTCTGATTAGTCTAGTGATGGGGTCCCCATTCAGATATAGTGGGAGCTTTGTTAGGTTTTAGAGTCGGAGGCTAAGGTGCTAGGATTGGTTGTGAGAATTAAACAAAGTATGAAGTATTGCAAAGTGTTTTTTTTAATTGTGGTGAAATACACATAAAATTCCTCATTTCAATGTGCACACCCAAGTGGCCATTAGGAAAATCACCATGTTGTGCAACCATCACTGTACATGTCTGCATTTTTTCCTTCGTTTGCTCTTTATGCAGACACTCCACTGTGCCAGGCGCACAGGTAGACACTTAAGGAAAATCCGAGCAATGTAGGGTAGACCCACTGCTCTCTTGGTGCTTATAGTCTCCTGAGGATGTAGATTTAATTCAAGAATTGAGGCCTTGGAAAGAAATGAGGACACGTGAAAAGGAATGTGACAGTGTTTGAGATGTGTAAGAAAGCTTCCTTGAAAATGTAATACTGAACCATAAGGAAGGACAAATGTAAGGGAGTTAACTCAGTTTAGGTAACAAGCATCATGTTGTGTAGAGAACGGCTCTTCTAATGAGCTGGAAGCAGGAAGGGGCAAGGGAGAGAGCTGAGAGGAGTGAGAGGAGGCCAAGCAAGCTGGACTCTGCAGCTGGACTTTGTGGACAACAAAACGTTTTTTAAATCACGAAAGCACTGATAGCCTTTTTTTTCAATCAGACTTTATTGGTACATGTTAGATATACATAATGTTCACATTCATCATAGGGAATCTGTACCTGTACAAGACATGAATTGATTCACATTCTCTAACATCTCATCAATTTTTCCATGTGTCAGGTGCAAAAGCAAAACGACCTGCTCTCATGGAGCTTGCTTTGTAGTAGGAGACAGACATGAATTATTTAAGTAATTAAAATATGTCATGTCCCATTATGAAATATATTGGAAAAGCATTTAAGAGAAGGTGAAGGACAGATTCGTGCTCTCCTTAGATCATGCTTAGGGACCCTTTTGGCCAAACCCTGGAAACAGGCTATGTGGATACATAGATAAGGATCGGGCTAGAAAGAGGTCAGGAACAGCTGTTTGAAAATTCCCACATCAACCAGGCAAAGGATATTTGAGCCATGGTGGTGACATCAGTGACCCTGAGCAGGGCACCTCATGGAAAGGAAGTGTCAGGTGGTCAGGGCTCGGTGAGGGATTGGATGCGGGTGCTAATGCAAAGCCATTCGCCTTTGGAATAGTCAATAAGTTTCCAACCCTGGAAGAGGCTCAGGCTGGGGGGTGAGATGATGACTCACCTTTTGTTCCCCAGCATGATGAATTTGGGTCACTCACTGGGGTGTTGGAGTGGAGATGGGTAGTGAGCAGGAGTGCAGGAAGGTTGCCGGCTGTTTTGACACTTTGGTGTCAGGTGGCAATTGAAGCCAAGGCATTGATTGGGAGAGACTAAGAGAAGGATCCAGTACCTAGTGTAGCACTTTGTCATCTAAGGGGAAAGAGTGGACCAGAAGTAGGAGCAAAGGTAGGAACATAGTGCCATTGCCAAGGGAAGAGAGATTTGCAGAAAAGAGAACTTAACACCATGACCAACATGGTGAGATGAAGTGGTAATGGGTCCTTTGGATTTGTCTGTTGATCTAACAGTATTTATTGATTGGTTCCACGGAGCTGAGAAGACAGCATTAGAGAACCAAAGCCTCTGCCATCCCAATCTTCACATGCTAACGGGAATAAAGAAACATCCCCTGCACAGAGTAGAGGAAAGTGGTGGGCTGAGGTGGAGTGGGGAATCCATGCACTGTCTCCGATAGGCCACGCTGGAGCAGTTCCTAGATGAAGCGATGGAGAAAGCCATGCACAAAAGCAGAGAAAGCCCTGACGTGGGAGGCTCTGCAGTGAGTACTGCGGTATGATCGTGCTCAGGAAGTTTGAGCAAGAGCCAGGAGGGCAGTGTGGCTGGGGAAGAGTGAAGGGCCAGGGTGGGAGAGAGAGGACGGAGCAGCCGGGGATCGGGCTCTGTGGTGCTTCCACTGTTCCCAGAGGGGTGAAGGCACTTTGGTGTTCAGAGGAAGGGTTACTGCGGCGTTCTACAAAGGCAGGCTGGACATGAGGGGTGGGGAGTAAGGAGTGGATTAACCCAGTCTGAAGAAGACCAAGACCGAGGAGGAGGAGGAGGAGGAGAGTAGGAGGTGGACAGGAAGGAAGGGCTTCTGCTTTTGTCTCCCTGCAATGGAGTTTGGGGCTGGAGTTTGTACCCCAGGAAGGGATCCTGGAACAGGACCCTGGAGGCCCGGGGAGGACCTTCTAAGACAGACCTACTCGCCTGCCCTCTGCCTCAGTGTGTGTAACTCTACACAGAGCTGGGGTCTCTCCCGGCTGCGCTGCTGGGTTTTAGGGGTTTCTTTGGACTGCACACTTCCCCACTGCCTTCCTCAGGGCCACTGCGACCTCCTTGTTCCTGAGGCTGTAGATGACGGGGTTGAGCATGGGCGTGAGAACGGTGTAGAAGACAGACACCACGTCGTCCTGGCCTGGAGAGTGGTAGGAGGCAGGGATCATGTAGGTGTAGACGAGGGGCCCGTAGAAGAGGCCGACGATGGCCAGGTGCGAGGAGCAGGTGGCGAAGGCCTTCTGGCGGCCCTCCAGGGAGCGCATGCGGAGCACAGCTGCGAGGATGAGGACGTAGGAGGCGGCGATGAAGGCGATGGGCACCAGGAGGACGATCACGCCCGTCACGAAGAGCACCCGCTCGTAGGTCTCTGTGTCGGCACAGGCCAGCGCCAGCAGGGCGGGCACCTCACAGAAGAAGTGGGAGATCTGCCGGGAGCCACAGTAGGGGAAGCGCAGCGTCTGTGAGGTCTGGATGGAGGCGTTGAGGGAGCCCCCCAGCCAGGAGCCCAGCACCATGCACACACAGACCCTGCGGCTCACGAGCACCGGGTAGCGCAGCGGGCTGCACACGGCCACGTAGCGGTCGTAGGCCATGAGGGCCAGCAGCAGGCACTCTGCCGCCCCCAGCAACATGAAGAAAAACATCTGTGCCCCACATCCTGCCCAGGAGATGCTGGTCCAGCCAAACAGGAAACCCACCATCATCTTGGGGACCGTGACTGAAGTGAAGAAAACGTCCAGAAAGGACAGCTGGCTGAGGAGGAAGTACATGGGCGTGTGCAGCCGGGCGCTGGCCCAGATCAAGAGGACCAAAGCCGCGTTGCCCGCCACGGCCAGGACATAGACCAGCACCACCAGGCTGAACAGGAACAGGTGCGCCTGGCTGCGGCCGAAGAGGCTGCTCAGCACAAAGCCCGCCGCGGACTGGTTCCACGGCCCGGCGCCTGGTTCCTGCCGACCCTCCCTGTGGGAGGAAAGGGGAGCAAGGGTTCAGAGGGGAATGGTGGTGGGCAAGGCAGCAGAAGGGTAGAAACCAGGGAGGCTCCAGGAGCAGCAGAAGCTCTGTGCCGTTTCTCGCAAAGTTGCGTAGTGTCGATGTTACTTCAAAATGAAAAACTATTACGAACACATGACTTCCCCTTTGCCCCAGCTGATCTCCTTCTAGGTACCGTCCTGAAAGCGGTGAAGACATCACATCACAGTGATCCACACATGCTCATGCTGATAGCAGCATGGCTCTTGGCAGCTAAACCTGGGAGCAGACTGTAGGTCCGTCAACAGGTGAATGGATACAGAAAGAGTGGTGTTTACACACTATGGCGCACTACTCTGCCATAAAAAGATAAACAAGTCATTTGTAGGAAAAAGGATGCACTTAGAGATCATAATACTCATTGAGATAAAGCAAACACAAGCTTAAATATCCCAGAGTTTCTCTTATATGAGAAACTCACAGTATAAATAAATTAAAAAGCAAAATAGAAGATAGCTAATAGGAAGTAGGGAGATAAATCTTTTGCAAAAGGAAAGGGAACTAAGAGACGGAGCAGAGAGGAAGGAGAGGAGAGGATGAGAGCAGAATTAAGACGCGCTGTGCACAAGCACCTGCTCCCCACAAGGAATGGAGCCACGTACTGCAAACGTGGACGGATAAAAATTAAACTGAATTTTTAAAAAAGCACAACCTGCAGCCAAAGCAGCACTCAGAGGAAACCAGCTCCAAATGTGTGTGCTGGAAAAGAGGAAAGGCTGGAAACCAGCGATCTGAACTGTAACTCGGAAAGCTGGACCGTGAGTAGCACACTCCAGCGCCCCGGTCTCATAGATTGTGTACGGCTAATGACATCTTCAGTACCGAGTAAACAAGTGTACGCAGGAAAATAGTTTTTAAAACTTAATGCTTAACCCGAGGAATTGATCCACAAATACGCAAATTATCTGGTTCCAAATTCTTATGCATGCAAGGGTCAGTGCAATGCGTTTCTCTGAGATACAGGTGACAGCCCACAGCTGTGGCTGAGCAGGTGCGACCTGTCAGTGGCAGAGCCGCACAGTGCCGCAGCTGCCTGGCGGCCTTGGTTTCAGGAGCCCCAGATCTGCACTTCCATGCTCTAGCGCAGAGACTGCTCTCATACAGGTTCCTGCCTTGTGTTACTACGCTTTTACTTTCTTTTCAATAACAGATAAGTGAGTCCTTTTTTCTGAGAAAATCCCTTATACACTTTTTTCTTAAAGATTGGAACTCGCTGTAACACTGAGAGGTATGATTAAAATATATGAGGAATGTTTCATTTTAAAAGATTTATCACAGAGGGCCGGGGATTTAGCTCAGAGGTGTAAGCGCCTGCCTGGCAAGCGCAAGGTCGTGAGTTCCATCCCTGGTACCAAAAAAAAAGAACAGATTTATTACAGTAATGGAAACATTGCCATTAATCTCCCTCAAAATACCCTCACTTCAAATGTTCCAGTCCCACTGTCCCTGCCACTCTTTCTGAGTGTCTTTAGTTGTGCTATTGTGACTGCCTCTGTATCCTGAACTGATTCCAGACATTTCCCTTTCACGGTCATTTTCACTGTGGGGAGGAGCCAGAAGCTGCACAGGGCCAGATCTGGTGGATAAAGTGGGCGGGGACAGTGTCGTGTTTTTACAAGCCTCTTTCCGTTGACTAGCACCTGGCAGCAGCATTCTCAATATTTTTGATCATACCTTGTAAGGGCCTCAGGAAAGAGGACGTCCAGAACTGCTTAAGAAAGTGGCAAAGCTGAGATGAGCATAGTGACACACACCTGTAATCCCAGCACTCAGGAGGCTGAGGGCTGTGAGTCTGAGGCCAGCCTGCACTATATAGTGAGTTCAAGTTCAGTCTGGACTACAGAGCAAGACCCTGTCTCAAAAACAAAAATACGAAAATGGTGGCAAAACCAACAGGATAAGTGTGTTCAAAGTGAAGAGGAGGGCTTGAGGGAGGATTAATTATGCTGTATCTTTTATTCTCGTCAACTTTTAATTTAAACACACCATGTTTGTTGATCATCCCTTGTGAATCTATGGGCTCACATTAAAGGTGTATGAACCAGCTTCAGCGCCTTCCTTTGGGAGGGGTCCGTAGCACTGAAGGCCTCCTTTCGGAAATTACATATATTCGGGAGAGGCCAAATCTCAAGGAATATCAAGACAGGAAAGAAGTCACCCAAAGGCATTTCAGGAGGCATGGAGGAGGGGAAGGTCAGGGCAGTTATTTGGCCAGTAGACCCTTGCCCGCCAGGCCAATCCCCCGCCATCGTGGCTCACTGGCACTCAGTTCCCAGCATCCTGCCTCCAGGCAATGCCTTGGGTTCCAGCTTACATCTCTGGGCTTGGCCAGTGACTTAACTGGAGTGATGGGGGGATATAAGATGAACTGCTCAGAGCTGTGTTAAGGAGCTGAGACTGCCAGAGGATGCTGGGGCTGGAGGACACCCCAGGGTCACAGGGGCAGAGTGAGCAGGAGGCACAGCATGCCAGAGACGTGACAGACAGTAGTCTGACTCCCACGAGCCTGCCAGGATCACTAGCAGGGCCGTGCAGCCTATGGGTGCGCTTCCTGTCTCCCTGCATCTCGGCTCTGCGATGGGCTACGAGTGCCTTCGCTCCTCAGAACTCCTGGGCTGCTAGGATGGGCGGTCAGTGCTCAGACCCACTGGTTACTCCCTGGCTCATAGATGGCTGGGGGGAGCAGCAGGAAGCCATTGCAGGAACAATCTCTCAGGCATCTGCCTAGTGGGGTCCCTCTTATTTAATCCCACGTTCCACTGTTCTCAGGCTGCTCACGCACACGAATATCTTACGTCTAAATCAAACGCATTCAGAGCCTGATATCCCAAGGGCCTGAAGTCTCTGGAGCTAGGCATAAACCCAGACCTCCCCAGAAGACATGACGTACGGCATCTATTTTCTGCATTATGATGCTTTGACATCTTGAGGTCTTGTCAGCCCGGCAAGGGACTGTGCCCCCAGAGTAGCTGGTTCCTAGAAACCACAAACAACTTGCCCACTCGCACAGTGCTTCCGATACACAAACTGCCTGACCTGGGCACCAGACTCCCACAGATTCCCATCAGGGACGCTATGCTGCTGTCCTAGACAGCCCCAGGACCAAGGCTGTGGGCAACTAGACACCACCCCACAGCCCGGAACATGCCAAAACTATTCTAACTGTGTGATCCAAGCCCCAAGCCAGCGTAACTGTCCATTCCTTCCCTTAGAAACCCCAGCAAAGCTTTGCCTCTGCATTCTCCTCACTCCTCCACCTCCTCACAGCCCTGCTCCCTCCCGTGTGCCCCTGCATGGCAGGAATAACCCTCCCTGCTCAGAGCTGTGACCCACTGTTCAGTGGCAGTGGTCTCCTGGGTGCTGACCTTACCACACCCAAATAGAAGTGAAGTGTCCGGCACATTTTAGGGTTTCCTGTAATCACGGTGCTCTGGGGTGCTGAAGCAGGAGGACCGAAGTTCAAGGCCCGTCTGGGCAACTTAGTGATTTAGCAAGATCTCCTTTCAAAATCAAAAAACAAACAAGTGAAATTTTTTTTAAAGGCTGTAGCTGTAGCTTATGGCAAAATCCCTGGGTTCAGTTCTCAGTGCCAACAAATAAAACAAATCTCTTCCCCTCAGGAATTTTTACATTGTCACTGTTTCGGCATCTTTCAGGTACAACTTGTTTTGTGTCTTGAGGTCTCAGAACCACTGAACTACAACAGATTGTGTCTCTAGAAGGAACCTGATGCAGTGTCCTCGATTTCTTGGGAGGCAGCATGAGCCTTGGTGAACAAACCTGTGACCTTCCAGGCCGTGTGTGACACCCTCATCCCTGATCTAGAGCAGGCTTCCTCCACTCCGCATAGCTGGCCTTTGGACTGGACAATTCCTTACCACTGGGGCGTCTTGGGGAACACTTAGCAGACCCCTTGCCTCTACCTCCAGATGCACCCAAGCTGCCTCAGCCCCAGGCATCTCCAGACATTGCCACACAGCAGGAACCCCAGCAGCGGATAGGTACACCTCACCAGTTACTGTCCTCTTTCCCTCCTCTCCGCTAAGACAAATACAAGAGAATAACACTTCACACGCTTGAGATCTGTGGCATTTGGATCACAGTTTGTCTGAATGTCCTTCACTGTGACCCGGCGTGGTCTCTGGAGCCGGATTCCAGCCCCAGGATCCACCGTTCCCAGTTGTGTGCTCGGGCAGGCTTCTCAGCCTCTCGAAACCTGTTAGGACTGTCGGAGCTCTGGGTGGTTTACACTTGTGGAGTGGCTGGGAGCAGTCACAGGAGGAATGAGCCAGTTAAGTACCAGCGCTGGAAACATCAGCATATGACCATCTTGGTAACCTTGGTATCTCTACTAACCTCCCTGTCAAACAGGTCATCATATCCACTTCCGGGGGTCACTGTGAGTGTTGAGCAGGAGAAGTGGGAAAGTTCTGTCTTTCCCGCAGCACGTGTGTAATAAATGTCAGGATGCCTTCTTTCCTCATTTCAGCAAAGCTGTTGTGTAGAATAATCAAACCCTCAACACTTGTGCTCCCCTGGCCTCTCCCTGAGAGCTTTTTCCTCCATAGGCTTCATCTCCTGCAATGTGGTGAGGCTGGGTCTGCAGTGACTATGGCTCCAGATCACCCATCTGGGACTATTTTACACCCCAAGGCCACCAAGCACCTGAGACAAGGGATTGTGCCTTGCTTTCTTTTGTGTTTGCCGACCAAATGTGGCCCACCGAGGCCCTCGGTTCATACCAGTGGGCTGCAGGAATGTGTGCAATGGGCAGTAAAGAGACACACACCTGCCCACAAGACACTGCTGCCTCAGTTTCCACCCTCCCTTGCAGCCATCTGGGTCCAGCCTTCTGCACAGGGTGGGGCCTTAGCACTGTCATACACATCTGCATTGCAACATGTGCAGTACACACATGCCTGTGTTTGTGTGTGTTTTGTGCACATGTGTGTCAGTGCCTAGAATAACTGCTTAGGAGAGTTCTGTTTCTTCACACTTTTCCTGGGGAGGTTATGTTTTCCTGTTCCTCTCCTATCAGAACTGGTGCACCACAGGCATCAGAGAGCTGCTGGAGTGAGTGGCGGAAGGAGTCCTGCGCATGAGCAATGCGCTATGCTGTCTCGTGGGCTGGAGTCAGCCTGAGCTATTGTTTTTTGTTTTTCCCACTATAGTTTTTCTAGACTGATTTTATTTAACTGTTCATTCCCTCAGAGTTTCACTGATTGTCTTCCTTTCCTTCCCATCCCTTTTTATGAAGTTTTCACAGTTTAAAACATTTAACTTTAATGGAAAAAGGAAAGGTTAAAATGTTTTAGACTGGCAGAGGTTGGAAATGCTGGAAAGCCTGACAGAAAAGAAGTGTGGATTTCTGTTTCATAAGCAGCCTTTCTGGCTATGGGCACTGTGCACGGTGTGTGTGTGCATGTGCGTGCGTGTGCGTGTGTGTGTGTGTGTGAGATCTCTTGTACCTCACGTGCTGTCCCACTCACCTCATGCTGCCCCCATCTGCAGTCCCCATCAGGAGTCTTGTTCTATTGAGGACTCTTCCTCCTCTGTGTCCTCCCGGAGCTCCAGGTTGTTTCTCAGAGGCCAAGGCATGCCCCATGAAGTCCCCACAGAGGTCCTGAAGGTGCCGAGTGAGATTTGTCTCCTTACACACAGGGCCCCCAGGGCTTCTCATCTGCCCTGAGGGCCCGGTCTTCCCACGGTGTACTTTATGGACCATTTCTGCAGCTAGAGCAAGCTGCTGCCCGTTTTGAATGCCCCTCCCCCTGCGCAATGCCACAATCCAACGCTCCTGTCATGGAATTGGTCCTATGTCCCTGTCCTTAGGGCGATGCCATACCTGTGTACATCTGCAGGAGGACGTGTGTGGCTAAGTCCCCAGTAACCGCCATGAGGTTCAGGGGCACACAGCACAAGTCCTCACACCTGTCTGCATATGATCTGGTGAGCTCAGACTATTGAGGCCCCTGCTCATGCCCAGAAGTAGTCATCTGGTTGGTATTTGGAAGTTTTAAAAGATTTCCAGGTGTTTCTAACCTGCAGAGACATCTGGGTACCACTGAATGGGAGATTTCACAGGAATCCACTCCGCTGGTGCCCACCTGGGGGTCAGCAGCATCAGCCTTGTTCAAAATGAAAATTCTCAGCTGGAACCCTAGGTTGACCAAATTGAAAACCCTGGATGGCCTCAGAAGTCTCCTTTAGCAAGTGCTTCAGGAGATCCAAAGTTCAGGACAGTTTGAAAACAACCCTAGCCAGGAAATTACCAGTCAGGAGCCCTTAGACAGTGTCTGAAGACACTGTTGGTTGTCACCAGGCCTGGGGGGTGTATTACTGGACCTAGGTGGGAAGGCTCCAGGGCTGCTGCTTACCACCAGACCCACAGCAAGCCCACAGCGTGTCCCTGTCTTGTCTTCTGACTTCGGTTCCTCTTCACTTTTGTCTCCCCAGCACTTCAGCTAAGGACCTGAACAGAGGCCCCACGGTTAACACATGTAAGATGAGATGGCTTTACAGGAAGGAGGACACCCTGGCTCATTCCTAAAATTGCCGACTGCGGAAGATCAGGAGCCCTGGACCCTTCTCCTTCGGGACGCTTTACCAACAGGAGCTGGTCCTCACCTGCGAAGGCACCTCGGTCATAGGGGTCTCAAAACTGAAACCCAGCCATCCTCTTCCTCCTGGCTCCTGAGTGTCTCCCAGGGTTTTCCAGGAGGGTGGGTAAGTGACTTCAGAAAGGAGACGCAATTTAGAGTTCCATGAATTGTAAATCAGAGCAAAGGCGAAGTCAGAGGTGAAGCTCCTGGCTCTGGAACATGGGGACTACTCCAGGAAGACACCCCACACCTCCTTGTCAGCTGTAATGAGGTGATGTCAGGGCCCCAGGCCCCACAAGCTGCTGTTCCAAGTGAAGCATTATGGATAGTCGTGGGGGACGCTGGGGTGGAGGTAAACACAGCCGTCACCCTGGTGTCTGGGGAAAGTGCTTGCCAGTGGGCAATTAGAGACATGCAGATTTTTCTTCCTTCCCTCCCTTCCTTCTGTTATAATATCCACCAAAGTGGTTTCAGTGATGACTTTTTAAAGAGTCCTATTGTAATGTTTTCCTTCTTCAGTGTGAAGGAAACTGAACGGAAAGCAAGCTAATATTTACTTGTAGTTAGTATTAGACACATGGCACACTAGCTCATTAACTGCAGTGATGGGATAAAGGGGGCAAGATCATTGTCTTAAACGTGAAACGATAAAGTTCGGAAGGTTAGCTAGCTTAGTGCTCAGGGTCACGTGCTCAGTGGAGGGCAGGTCTGGGGTGTGCACCCAGATCTAGGCCACTAGAAACCCCATTCCCTTCCTGGTCCACTCTGGCCAGCACGGCCCACAGCAGCCACCTTTGTGCACGAAACGATAATGTTGGCAACATCAACCTGTGCAGAACTACAACATGACTGTTTGGGGTCAGGTCCTAATAAACTGACATTATGGACTGAGTCCACTAGCCAATTTTAATTGGTGAAACTATGACTTTGGCCTTTTTCTCAGCATCAGACTTGAGCTGGCTGGGTTAAGGCTGGTGCGACCAGATCCATCAACCCACCAGTTCTGTATGTAGACTGTCAGAGAACTCAGTGTGCTGCAAGTCCTGAGCTAAGCCTCAACATGGAATGGCTAAATATTCTGTCATTTTCAGAATACAAATTCATAAATCGTTCATGCTCAGATTTTATACTTACCCAATCTTGTTTGTAGTTTTAAATATTAACGCAATATTTAGAAAACATTTTAATCCTATGGTTTCATTCCTGTGGGTTCATGCTAAAGAAATTATTAATAAGGACAATAAAGTTGTCTGCACAAATATCTTCCATGTAGCTTAGACTGTATTAGCACAGACAGAAAAAGCAAAAACATGTCTAGTTGCAGGGAAATATCACATGTATGTCTTATTGGGTTCATCCCATGGAGAACCATTAGGACTTTTAAAATGATATGCATTTGAGATATTTAGCAAAACAGGGAAATTATAGGAAAATGATAAAATTATGAAACAAAACTATGCTATGATTATAATGTTAAATATTACATATCTGATGCATACATGTGGGAGAGAAATGGAAGAAATTTTGATATTGAGATGGTATTTTTATCACTTATTTATAGCCTTCTCATAATAAATTTATCATAAATGTATTATTTATAATAAAATGCAATGTTACTAAGTTAATAGATTGGTTTAAAAGCCAGTCTACTTAGTTGGACCCGACTACTGCTGTAATCTACCGGAAAAGTGTCTGCCGTCATTAAGGGGTTGAACAGAGGCAGAGTTGGTTTCTGGGTTTCCCCACACTGTCGCCAGCAGACATCCTCACTGAGTTCTCAGCTGATGAGCCGCCCTTGACTGTGGGGGGGATGGTGTGGGGAGAACCCAACCCCCGGGTCGAAGCAGCTTTCCGGGGTGCTTCCGAAGGTGTCACAGAGAACTCAGAAGACACCTCCACTTCTGCCTTCGGCTCTTCCTTTCTGCTCACTCCGCTGCTGTGAAAAGGAGGAAGAGTCCTTGGGCACACAGCACCACTTCTCAGTAATTAGCACTGGTGGGAAAACTCGCTGTGCAGGGAGTCATTAGCCTGGGTCCCCAGACCTGCCCCACCAGAGAGACGCCCACACGTAACTCCTAGGAACCCTGGAGTCGCTCTGCAATTACAGAACTTGCTATGTGTTAACACTGCCACGTGGACAATTAAGTTATCTTAAAAAAACAAATTTTCCTAAGCTCAACATCCACAGAAACACCCGTCTCACCTTTGGAAGTCCCTTTGCAGGCTGTCTCTCCCCTGAGTGGCATGGTTAGCTCACAGGTGGCTAGATTGTATTTTTCCCTTTGTGTCACTTTTTGTCTGCTGAGCCCTTTAACGAGTTTTAAAACCCTTTATGCATTTGACAATATACAGTCTTTTATATTTTTTTTGAAAACCAGGTAGTTCAAGACCCATGGGTCTATTTCCTCTGTAGTCTGCTCTGCTACATCCGTATACGTGTGTACTTTTGTGCCGGTGCCATGCTGTTTTTGTTACTACGGCTTTCTAGTGTGCTTTGAGTCCCAGCACTGGGATGCCTCCAGCATTGCTCTATTTGGCAGTTCTGGATGATTTCTGATTCTATATGAATTTTAGGAAGGAACTAGCTAGCCTTGTGGACACTGCAGGAGGGTGGACCAGAGCAACATTCTCCAAACACTGAGAGCCCATGTATTCATGATGTCCAAATCATCACATATAAAGCAAGACAATTAGTGCACAGGGTAAATCTTCTGGGGGCACTATATAATGTAGAACCTTCAGTTCATCAGTTTTTTCACATATATTTTATTTGATCTGACAGCTGATTCAATGAGTGTCCAGGGCTTAATGCTCATTGGAAAAGATTATTTCAGGAGGAGTTTGTTCTCATGTGGAGAGCCTGTGCCCTGGAGCTGTGACCCACAAATCTGGAGGCAGCCTATAACCTGCCCTTGCTTCCCTGTCCACGGGAGTTCCTCTGTCAGTTTTCTGATGTGTGAAAGCAAAAGGTCTTCCCTTGGTCTCTTGGAGATGTGGAAATATGTGTCACAGAGCACATTATCACTACGGAGCACATTCTCAGCATGGAAACCCTGAGGGTCTTTGTTTTCCTTTTGACTCTGTCTTTACTGATAAATGGGACACAGTTGTGTGGGGATTCAAATATCTACCAAAAATGGGGTAGGAACACCTTTCAAAATCCCAGAGCAATTTAATGACACCTATAGAAAAGTCTCAGCATTTATGATTAAGCAGGCATTATCATGATAATTTTAAAAGTGGTAACTTCAAAATTTGCTTCAAAAAATATGAATCGAAGCTTAAAACTCGAACGTCCTCTGATAGGGTCCCAGAATCTGGAAATGTTCTCCAAGGCCAAATTCGGTTTCTTAGTTGGTGTAGAGTGGATCAGTGCAGGTTCTTATTTTTCACACACCTCTCTGCAGTCACATCCCAACTTGCAGATTTTCGGGTCAGTGCTGCCAAGTTATAAGTTAAGAACACAGGAACGCCACGGGGAATAAATATTTACCCATAGATGCTACAAGGGTGGAGACATACTTGGTTCACTCTCTCCTGCGGCTCCGGAGTTTCTGTAGCTGTACAAAGCTACTTCTCCTGGAAAATGATTGTTTGACTCATTACTGATAGTGCACCTTGTTCCTCAGGCTGTAAGTGAGCGGTTGAGCACAGATGTGAAGACAGTACTGATCATGGAGAGTATTTCATCCTGCCCGGACTTGTGAAGCGAGCAGGGAGCCGTGTAGATGATCGTGCCTGGCCGGTAGTAGAGACCACCACAGCCCCATGAGAGGAGCAGGTGGCCAGCGCTTTCCTCCTGGCCTGTGGGGAATTCATTCAAAGGACCACGAGGAAGATGTGATGAGTCCTAAGGGGAGACCAAAGACGCAGCAGACGGCTGACACCACTGGTTCGCACGGGAAGTGTCCTCGTCTGCTAGCTTCAGGAGGGCAGGCATCTCACAGAAGAAGGGGCAGATTTCCCTGGCAGCGCAAAGGAGAACTGCGTGGTGTGGATGGTGCTAATGAGAGATGTCAGGACACCTCCACCTAGGAGCAGAGGGCCACTGCAGACAGTCTCTGGGGCTCACGAGGACCTGAAATCTCAGGGAGTGGCAGATGGCCACGTAGCGATCATAAGACATGAGGGTCAAAAGGAGACACTCACCACCACCAAGGGCATAGAAGAAGAAAGGTTGGGCTCCACAGCCCACATCGGAAATGTCTTTCTTCCCAGACAAAATGTTAATGATTGTGTTTGGGACTGCAGTGGAAACTAAAGCCACGTCAATAAGACAGAACTGGCTGAGGAGAAAGTACATGGAGATGGGCAGGCGAGAGGCCACCCAGATAAGAGGATGAAGACAGAATCCCCAGGGAAGGCGATGATGCAGATCAGAAGGATGGAAACCGTGAGGAAACTGATGACCCACGCAGCTCCGGGAACAGCCCCAGGAGAGGGAGAGCCGTGGATGTTTCATTCCCGCCACCCACCCTCTCAACACCTGCCTCGAAGTGGAGGTGGGGAGAAGATGCAGACGTGTGTGATCCTGACCAAGTGTGCTGGCTTTCATTATGCTATTTCATTATGCTTTCATTAGCTTTATCAAAACACTTCCTTCAAACCTCATTATCAGGGTAAAGAAAAAATACTAACAGTGCTTAACAGCTAGGATTAGAGTTGTCATTGTAGAAAAACTTGGGGGGAGGGGAAATGTACTACAACACAAAAGGTGAGTTCCCATGTCTGATGGCTGAAAGAGTTAAAAGCTTTGCATGCAGTATTAATGTGGACTTGCAGGTAGTGGACATGCACGGACCAGACGAGGTGGGTCACCAGCATTGGTGAGAAATTCCCAGCCCATGGTGGCCAACAGTCATGGAGAACAAGATCATATGCCATTCCTGCATATTTCATGTGTGCTGCTGGTGAACGGATGCCTTTTGCTTTTCCTGAGCTTTGCTAACTTGCCATGCACGCAGCCCCTCTACTGGGAGTATGTAACGCCCAAAATTTCCCTAAGGAGGACAGAGCAGGGCAGCATTCCATGCAGTGTTGTGGCACAGAAAAGGACTGCACGCACAGATCGGTGTCAGGAACCAGACGGTGAATGACTGCAGCTGGAGCCACAGCTGAGAGCGGGACAGACTCAGCTCCTTCTCCAACTGCTGCCCTCATGGAGCACACGGAAAGCTTGGGGAGAGGATAGCCGTGGTGCGTATGTCTGTGTCAACTTTACTCACATTTGGAAGATGCTAGTGGCTCTACCTAGTGTCTGTGTCTGCAGAGGAGAAGGTTACTGTCTGTGCAATTATAATAGGTGGTGTGCGAAGCTTCTGTCTCTGTGAGAAATGCAAAATACTCTAGGCCTTGACCTCAGTTTCTTCAAAGCAAGGGTAAATAACACTCAAGATCATTGCTTCCCTCTCAGAATCTTTTCTGATGTTCTTAGCCAAATTTGATAGCAGAAAATGGAACAAACTCTGCAGTTACAGGCCCGTTTTGAATCCAGCCTGCTAGTGACATGATGGCCAGGTCTGCACCCTGATGCACAGTGTGTGCTTCGGGCGAGCGCATCCTAAAGTGTGATCTGTTTACTGAGATGTCCTGCGCTCCTCAGCCTCTGCCCTCACCCCTCGTAACTCGGCCCAGTGCACATCACCCTTTTGGTTTATTTGCTTGTCTTGACAGGCTCGCTGAAGACATGAGTTACAACTCCTGTTTTGAAGAGTTTTTAAGAATCCAGATGAATGAGGAAAACAGGAAGTTGGTGACTCTGGGTCGTGGGGCCCACACAGACGTGTGTCCCTTCTAGCTCACTTGAGCAGTCAGAGCCATCTGAATGAGAGTCGGTGTGCTCTCCACAGCCCTGGCTGCCCTTACAGAGCCTCCAGGTGAGATGGAATCCAGTGCCCGGCTTTTGACCCCTTTCCAAATCCTGCAACATGAAACAGGACAGGCATGAGGCAGTCTGTGCCCACAGGACCCCTCCCGGATGCCACTAGGCATCCTGAACTTCCCTCCCCGTTTGCACGAGTCTCCTCCTCAGCAAAGCACACTCTTGCCCTGCTTCTTTGGTCTTCAGGACCCGGACAGACAGATCCCTAAACAGAGAGCTGAAAAGGGAAACTGATGATCACCTCCACTTTCAAAGCACACCAGGATCTGACATCAGAAGAGTCCTCCGAAGTCCTCTAACAAAGATGATTTTTAATAGATTTTAGTTTTTAGAGAATTTTAAATTTCACAGAAAAATGGGGAGGCAGGTGCAGAGATTTTCATGGATTTCAGTCTCCAAGTGTGTATGGGCTCCTGCGTAACACATTCCCCACTGGAGAGGTACCCTTGGCCCACACTGTCAAAACATTACCTCCCAAAGATACCATTTGCATTCTTCCTGGGATGGTTCTGCAAAAACAGGAAACCAGTGTTGATTTTAAGGACTGCCTGGGGTGGGACCCTGAACTTTCAGGAGGGCAGGGATCCCTAAATGTCAGAGTGATGCATGGGCGCTCTTCCCCAAAGCCCCATCCGGATACACACGGCCTTGCACACCAGGGTGACAGGCATCTACTGTCGCTCGACTGTGGGTGCCTGGGAGAAGCTGGGCTGTCTCCTCCATGATTGTCCCTCAGTGCTACGCAGAGGACCTGGTGCACGCTGCCTTCCAGTACTCAGACAGGAGTCAGAGAGGTGCAGGAGAGGAAGGAGGGAGGGGTTGAGCTCGCTAGGACCAGCCTGCTGGGAGTCCCGGGAAAGCTTCTTCAGTGCTCACTGGGAGTGAGGACTTGTGTCAGCGTCCCCGTCCAGTAAATGCGGAGGGCCTGTAATGCAAAAGCAGCTCTCCATCTCTTCCAGACACCCATGCAGCATGGTCCTGAAGCTCGGGTGGACCAATCCTGACCCAGGACTGACCCGTGGGCAGCGGTGCTCTCTGATTGCCCCTGGAGGCTGATCCGTGGTCCTGAATGTCACTCACAGGTTTGGTTTTGCTTGGTTGCCATCAGGAACCAGACAATGCCAACATTACACGAGTTTTCACCATGATGTGAAGAAAACTAACTAAAAACATTACTTCAGGAAGAAAATGAAATAATAAATAACGATGACATTTAAAATAAATTTGGGGAGAGGTAGAAATGCCGATACAAAGAACGATAAAAGCAGCTGGGGTGGGAAGGACTCAGAAGCGGCACCCTGGCGGAGGTCCCTGCCACGCTCCTTTGTCCAGTGCTCACAAAGCTCTGGGCTCCCACACAGCCGCAGATCTGCCCACTCCTGGCAGTCGTGATCCAGCCGATGCCAAGGACAGGCCCGGTCTGGACCTGGGCGAATGACTCACCATCTCTTCCCGGA
Source organism: Dolichotis patagonum (assembly GCA_004027295.1). NCBI lineage: Eukaryota > Metazoa > Chordata > Mammalia > Rodentia > Caviidae > Dolichotis > Dolichotis patagonum. The sequence continues at coordinate 5,106 of PVJX010021427.1, read as the reverse complement.
GGATGGTCACCACAGCCACCCTGTGGCCTCCTTGTGCCCCCCAACAGGCTTCCTCTTGCCTGGACACCAGCCCATCAGCCCCTGACCCCTCCCCGGGGTCACTCACTCCTCCAGTCCTGCTCCCGTCCCGCCCTTGACTGGGCACCAAGTCAGGGATGAGAACCCACTTGGAAACGAGCTTCACCTCAGGCAAACACTGAGATTGTCACCAAAGAAACGGTGTGAAGGTGCTCAGACCTTGTCAGCAAGGCCCTAATAAACACATGTTCCCAAGGAAGCCACGCCTGTCCTCAGGGAAAACCCAAGCCCTGGCTGATTTGGGATCCACAGAGCGGAACACAGCCTGGCTGATGCAAGCCGCATGGCAGGGGGCTGTCACCCCCCAGGCGATGAGGGACAAGTATTTAGTGGTGCAGTCAGGTGGGGAGCTAACCGCCTGAGAAGCCAACGCCTGCCGTTCCGTAACCACTTCTGGGGACTGCTGCCACCTTGGTCCGCTGGGAATTCTGCACCCAGACACTAATTAACCGTGTTCTCTCGTCGCAGCTGGATTTCCTCCGATTCCAGACTGCTCACATGGGAAGGACTTTGGGGAACAGCACACAGGAGCCTGGGTGCTTCCAGGAAACAGAATGGGGTATTCTGTGGCAATGCCAGCTGGGCACACAATGCTGATGAGAGGTGAGAGAGAAAGGTAGAAAACACGGGTTTCGGTGACATCATTTTCATATCTGGAACCAAGGAAGGAGGAGAGGAGGCTTGAGAGGTTATATGTAGGGGCAGAAAAGAAGAAAAGGGAAAAGAAAGATAAACACGAAGTGGAAGATGCTTTAAATAGTTTGTATTTAGTTCACAAACTGGTAAAAGTATGTTAGAGGAGCCCAGAGACAACCTTGGTAAGGGAAAACCCGGCAGGTCCATGTAAAACACTCTGTAAACACACACGTGTATGTTCACACTTACACAGCTGCATACACCCGTACAGCCCACAGATACACCCTACAAGAGAAAGAAAGGCAAAACTAAAGTGACAGAAAAATAAAAATAAGTGGTAACATTAGTGTTTGTATACCAGAAAAAGAGGGAAGAGGAAGGGGATATATGAGGAGGTGTGAGGGGGGAAAAGGCGGGAGGAAGTTTCTCTGGAAAGTGGGAGACTGGAGTAAGTCAGAGACCTAACAGAGGAACCAGCTGGCAAACCCTGTGCACAACCCTCGGTGTGGAAGAGTTCGTGTGATGTGTCCAGGTGTCACAGGAGTGAAAACAGCAGCACACATGTGCACATTCTTACAGCATGCACCCCCTTAGCACTCTCGAAAGGAAGGGTATGCGTGTGTGTGTGTGTGTGTGTGTGTGTGTAAGAGACATAGACAGACAGACAGACAGGCAGAGGCAGAGGCAGAGGCAGAGAGAATAAGGCCCCAGCCTGATACTCCTCCCTGCCAGGGTGTTTGTGCTGGAGTGGGAATGACAGCAGGCTGCCCTCCCACCTCCGCCCAGACTTGGGGTGGCCTTGTAGAGCTCAGGGTGACTGAGCTCCTCTGCTCTGCACCATGGCTGGGATCTTGGGAAGTTCCTCAGGGCTTCATTTAGTTCCCCGAACCCAAGAGTGGGGGGTCAGAGGGTCCGGCCAGGCTGTGCAACATTCTACCGGTGCACCAGTGGGTGACAGCAGGGGCTGTGCTAGGTGCCAGCCTTCAGCTGTCCCTGCAGAGTCCCCAGACTCAGAACTGTCCCTCTGCAGGGCCTCTGGGGCTATGCACACTGCTCTGGTTGGTGCTGTCCCAGTACCTGGACTCTCCCAGCCCAGTTTTTTTGTATAATACAGTACTACTCAGACACAGAGAAGGATGAACTTGAGGCATTTCTAGGTAAACGGGTGCACCTTGAGGGCACACTCTTAGGTGAAATATATTGGACACTCGGGTGTAAATATCATGTTGTTTCTCTGGTGTGAGAAAACAGATGTGTAAAAGAGGAACCAAGTGTATAAAAGATATTGGGAAATGGGAAGAAATGTTCAAATAGGAAGGGGAACTAGGAAGGAGGAAGGGAGAAGGAAGGAAAACCAAGAAAGTGAGAAAATAAGGATGAACCGGATACAAAGGTTTTGTAAATAAGGAAGGGGAAGAAGGGTCGAATGGAGAATAGGGAAATGGAGCAAAAATAAGAGTTAAGATAAATCATGTACAGGTACAAATCCCCTATGAGGAATGTGACCATTATGAATACCTCAAATGTACCACTAAACTTAATGAATTTTTAAAAATCTTTCTTGAGACAGGGTCTCAATATGTAGTTCAGGCTGGCCTCAAACTCACAGAGATCCTCCTGCCTCAGCCTCCTGAGTCTTGGAATTACAGCCATGTGCCACCACACCTGGCTAATTAATTTTTTTAAATAATAAAACATACTTTGAAATGTTGAAAGAAAAAAATAAAGCCACACCCATTTCTGAGTAATAATAACAAAGCTTTCTGAACCACTGCAAATCAGTTCCAAAGGCTTTTGGGCCACAGCATGAGGTACAGTCACAACAACCCCCCTTATCTGGAAACAAAATCTGTCTTAGTCACTTTCTCATCACGGAGACAGAGTTACCTCTCACCCCCAAATGAAAGAAAGAGGGGTTCATTTTGCTCACAGCTACAGTCCTTGTCGGCTGGCTCCAAGGCGGGAAGTCGTGGTGGAGGGGAGCTGCTCGGGTCATGGCGGACAGGAAGTGGAGAGAGGGGGGCAGCTGGGAGGGCGATGAACCCAGCCAGGCCAGGCCCCGGGACTTGCTCTGCGGACCAGCCCCATCGCCTCACTGCCGGTCAGCTGCATCGGTAGCTCCCTGACTCCAGCCCTTCCAGAAGCGCTGCTCTGAGCCTGTGCGGCAGCTGGGGCTTTCTCTACATGAGCAATGAAACCTTAAGTGTTATGATAGGTCCTGCCAGCCTGGGGTTTACCTACCTCCTCCCAGCTTGATACTGGACCCAGAGAAACAACTGATCTCTCCACGAGTAGCTGCTACGTTCTCCTCCTCCGTGCAGTTAAACCTCCCACTCCCTTTCTGCGCATGCACTGAGCCCTCTCCAATCCCAAGACTCCACAACACCCAAGCCTCCACCCCCAGCCCCCAGTAAATCTGTATGGCTTGTTTTACACAGGCGGATGCTCCTGCAAATCAAAGGCTAATACATCATTTTGCCCACCTCCCAAACTCCTCCCCAGCCAGAACTGGTAAAAGTAGCCCCACTTCTTTGTTCTCCTTTGAGATCCTCTGTCTCCCCTGCCTCTCCCGTGCCCACATTAAAGGCCTCCTCCTCTGTCTCCTTATCGCTCTCATTTTCTCTGCATTGCTTCAGATTCAGTGCCAGAAATACTCAACTAGCTCCATAGTCATACATTTCTCTAATTTGTGCTTACCGTGAAAGTTCTGTTTCTTCTCTGATTTGAAAGATTTGCTGGATATAGTAACCCACGTCGGTACTTATTTTCTTTCAAGGCTTAAAGAACTTTGTTCTGAGCACTCCAGGGATTGACAGTTTCTGCCGAGAACTCTGCTGTGATTCTGGATGGCAGCCTTTATTGGTGCTTCTCTCTAGCAATTTCTTGCATTGCTTCTTTGTTCCAAACGCCTATTATTTGGAGAGAATTGTTACTACCCGTGTCTGTTTCAGGTTCTAAATGCCTGCTTTGCCTGGGAATCCATCCCATTCCCCAGATTTGCCTAGCAGCCTGCAGTAATTTCAGTGGATAATTTTTAAAGCCACTACCTATATTTTGATGCCCTCTTCTAGATAACTGGTTTAGCCAACTGCCCTTTCACAGCTGTTCACTTCTTATTGCTCTCTCCTTGATCACGTGTGAATGCTCTGGTATTTCCGGCCTGTCTTCATGCCCTGATGGTCTTTCTTGTGATTGACCTAGTCTACTACCTAGACTTTCAACCGAGATTTTTATTTGTTTCACTGAGGTTTTCATTTGCAGGTTTTCCACTTGGGTCTTTTTTGGGGACTCCAGTCTCTTTCCTGACCTGGTCTTTTGTATCTTTCAGTCTCTTCCTTAATTCAGTCAGTTGTTTATTCTTTGAGTTCATTGACCATTCCAGTAATTAATATTTTCAGTTCCTTATTTATTTTTTTCCCTTTGGCCTCATTGATCATTTTAACTGTCAGTTCTTAAAATTCTTTGTCAGGAATTTCATTCATTTCAGTATCTATGGGACCAATTTGGGGGGATTTTTGTTGTTTTGGAGGCATCTTGTTTTTCTCTTTTAGCTGTGCTTCTGTTTTCAACAGTCCCTCTCATGCTAAGTCCACCCCGGCACTGCTTGGAGAGGAAAGAGTAAGTACCAGTAACATCAGCACTCAAGAAGCTAACCAGCCAGTATCTGGAACTTCATAACTTGATTACACTGTCGGTACTGTTTCACTCACCAAGAAAAGGGAGAATAATGTAGTATATACAGTAAGCTAGAAAAGTTAGATATTCATTATAATGTGTAGAAAAATACATTGCAATTGTAATGTAAAATGACACATGCAAAAGGAAGACAGAAAGAGTAGAGGAAAGCAGAGAGGCGGGAGAAGGGATGTGAAGGGAGGTAAAGAGAATAGAGAGAAAAAGGAAACATGAATGGGAGGCGGGAGTGGAAAACATAGAATGTGCCTGGTTGTTGATGGCACTGCCAGACCGACCTGGGTATTCCTGGGGAGCCACCACTGTGGCGAGTTGTAGGACAAAACCAGGTAGAGTTTAGGAAGCAGAAGGAAAACACTAATGCCCGCGGCTATGCCCGCCTGCACCTGCACAGAAAGGCCAACTGTTGTTATAAAAAAAATTACTGATTCAATTTCTTTGAAAGAGAATAAAACAAAAGGGGACAGTACAGAGCATATCAGAACAGGACAACATAGGCTACATAGTACTTTACATTAAGTCAACTGGACATCAACAGTAGCTAACACCATATCTCTTACTCTGCTATAGTTGAGCATAGTTTCAAATACAATAATATCAAACATAACACAATAGTATAAAGCCATGCATAGAGTGAAAGAATTACAGGGCTTTCTGAACCGAATAACAGAAAATGATCAATGGGTACTATAATATCTC
>PVJX010021426.1:0-31882 GCA_004027295.1 Dolichotis patagonum | reverse complement strand
ACAGTTATATATGGAAAATTTGTGTTTATTTTCTAAAGAACAGGCCTTTGAAAATCTTTAATCTTTGAATTATTATAACTAATAGTCAACTTAAGAAGTAGATAAGATGTTCAAATTAAAGAACATGACTAATATTTTTTAAATATTATTTTAAGTTATATTAGAGAGATGAGGGTATATTGCAAATTAGTGTTGAAGATTTAAAGGTAAAAAATCTTTAAGTATTTATGCTTTTTTTAAAAAGTGATATAAATATTTTTGGATGGTTACTATCTCCTAAAGCTTTCTTGTAGAAAATTTTTTTTAATTTCCATTACTTCAGTTTCACAAACCAATAAATATGTGGCTTTTCAAAGTTACATAGAACTCTATAGTTGTTGTTACTATGATACTATTCAGTGAAGAGAAATAATAATATATTATGATTTTTTTAAGAAACATCTTATTACTTGATACTCTTAACTGCATTTTATTTTTGTGTCAGCACTATAAAATTTTTGTTCCCTAATTTTGTATAAATCTTTCAAATGCTTAATGAAATATTCTATCAAGTATTTCAACACATCAGATTTACTAGTTTCATGCTCTTCTCATAGAAATCTCTTCTAAAGCCTTCAAATATCATTTCCAGTATTGGAAAATTAATCATTAGCACTTTGCACATGCTTTAGAATATTTCCCATATTTGTGGATACATCAAACCTCTTCCAAACATTGTGACTTACAACTGCAACTCATTAATTTGAAAATAATCCTACAATTTGAGTAGTAATTGGCAGGAACAGCTTACTTTTACTTCAATTGTTGTCAACTTGGGCAGTTGGGGTAGTTTAGTTGACAAGAAAGATAGATGTTGATGCAATAAGAAGGCTTGTTCTTTCATTTATGTGGTGCTTGATGTGCAGTTATTTAAATGTATTATGCATTTTTGGGATAATATTCTTGAAATAATTAAAAGAAAATAACTTTAAAACTGAAGCTTTCTATGAGGAAAAAAGTGACTTTAAGGAGCCAAAAATCTCTATGTATTTAAGAAATCTGTAGATCATGAAATACATTGAGAATTGTAAAACTGTAAAATATAAAAACCTATAATCCATATTTCCTAAATACACAGTATGAAAAGAGATCCCCTCCACATATATAAAACAGCACAAAGTAAACAACCAACTTTACTGCAGAATCTATCAGTTGCAGTGAAAGCTAGCATCATGGTGACATCTACTGATCCAAGCTCTAGGCCAGCGTTTATCGACTGATCATCCAGTACCTTCCAGTGCTAGTCCAGGCTCTGTGGCTCCAGTCTCCATGCAAACAGCTTGGCTCAGAAATTCACAGTAGTATTTATAGATACACATTCCAGGTTTGTCTGATGGTCAGACAGACACCTATGTTTGCAAGTGATCTGATCTTGTATCTTTAGGATTCAGAAAGGAATCAGGCTTTGTCCAATACCAGGTCAGTTACAATAGCCCCTTTCCTCTAGCTGGGTGACACGTACCCGAGACTCGTGGGTGATTCTACACACTAAGGTTTCTGGCCCAACCCGATATTCAGGCCAATAGTCCCATCTAATATCAGACCTTTCCTTGTGGAACAAAACTTAGTGGATCACATGGGTGTAGGCTCTAGTCTACCTCTGAATCCAACAGCATTTATATCCTAGCAGACCTCCATGTCTGGCCAGAGAAAAATGACTAGAATCTTGTCTACCCCAGAAGATCCTATGTGCAGGCTCATCACAGTGGACCCAGAATCAGGCCCCAAACTGGAGGACCCAAGGTCCGAGATCCAGGTCCTCCTCCTTGCACTCAGTCCCCAGCCTTATCCATATGCTGACACAGACACTAAGTTACTCTCCAATAACTTTTCATTTCACCCCAGAAGCACACCTGCTTTGTAACTTTACCTGTTTGCCTGCTCAGAATCTTTGGATTGTGTGATTTGTAAAGCTCAATTCTCTGCTAAAGTCAAACTGTAAAACCTGGAATAAGTGATTACTTCTAAAATGACAAATATCAATTGATGTTTACAGGATCATAAATCAAGAAAACATTATACCTCAACTGGAACAAAATGAAGTAACATAACAAACCCTAAATACATGAAGTTTCTAATCTTCTCAGAATTCAAAATAATGGAGTTGAGGACATTTGATGACTTACAAACAGACAACCGCACAAAATAAGGAAAAAATACATGAAAAAAAAGTATAATTGCAGTGAAAACAAACTATAACAAAGAATCAGAAAGTTTGGAGCTACTGAACACAATAATTGAACTGAAAAAAAGCAAAAAAAAAAAATTACAGCAAAATCCATCAAGCAGAAGAATGTCAGTGACACTAAAGAGAGAGTATCTAGACAGAGGGAGGAAGGAAGCACAGAAAGGAGGGAGCAAGGAAAGAAGGAAGGGAGAGAGAAAGAAAAAGAGAACAAGAATGATAGAAAAAAGAAAGAAGAAAGAAAAAAAAGAAAGAAAGAAAGAAAGAAAGAAAAGAAAGAAAGAGGGAGAGAAGGAAGAAAAAGAAAAACAGAGAACTAAAGAAATGTGAAATTCTTTGGTAAGCATGAGATAACAGCAAGCAAATCTCCCTCCTACCTCTCTCTCTGTTTCTCTCTCTCTCTCTCTCTCTCTCTCTCTCTCTCTCTCTATATATATATATATATATATATATATATATATATATATACATATATGTAAATGTATATGTATGCATAATGTTCTGCCTATGGCAGAACAATCTGAGAATAAAGAGAAAAAGAAAATGTGGACAAGCTTATTTAATGACAGAAATATTCCAAAATTTGGAGAACATCATGATTTGTGAATTTCACAGTATCTCTAGTTACATTAAATGTAAGGAGATCTTCATAGGAATAGTATCACACTTCTGAAAGGAGAACCCAAAAAGAGAAGTGTGAAAGTATTAAGAATGATGGAATTTATAAATTAAAAAAGACTTCTCCATAAAGACATCCATTAACTTATCAGTAGAAACCTTGGATAACTGGATAGAACAATATGATAAGGAAAATAAAAAGAGAAAAAAATGTCAACCAACAATGCAGTATGAAGCAGTACTTTCCTTTAGAGAAGAATATAGAAAGATTTTCTCAAACATTCAACAGTATTTAATCACTCTTAAATTTGTTTTAAGAGATACTAGAGTAATTTCTTCCAGCTCCAGTGAAAGGATAATAGGTATTAATGTGAAAAATTATGGAAAAGTAAAATTAAAAACATGGCTGGATTTAGAATAATACACTATAGTGGTGCATAAATAATTTTTAGATCTAATATAAATGTTAAAAACCAAAAAACGTTAAAAAATATAGTTATAATAAATGGTTAATGAATGTAAGACAAAGATGAGAATGGGTTATCAATAATATTAAATGTAGGGAAGATGAGAAGATAAAGTGTAAAATTTCTGTGGAAGACAGATTTTTAAAGATATTTTGTATAAGCCTAATTGTTATCAGAAAGAAATAAGAAAAACTTATACAAAAAATAAATTTGTTTCAGAAAAATTTATACAAAAAACAAATAAAAATCAAAATATATCAAATATATTAAAATGCAAAACATTAACAGGGAAAGAAATAAATAAAAGAGTTACAAAAATCAGGAAACAAGAAGCAGTGTTATATTTTTACCTATTTGTGTTGTTAAAAACTCAAATGAATTGGGCAGAGATATAGCTCAGTGGCACAGGACGTGCCTGGCAAGCACAAGGTCATGAGTTTGATTGCCAAGACACACACACACACACACACACACACACACAAAAGCAAATGAATCAAATCCCATAATTTAAGAACTACAATCCATGAATGTTTAAGGAAAAGATCTATTTTTAATATACTCATTTTAATCTTAAGGAAAAATAGCATAAAAATGAAGCAAATTAAAAACAAATTCTATGGAATTGGTGTCCAATGTGACTATAATTATATTCAGGAAAACTTTAAATCAAAAACTGTCAAAAGTAATAAAGGAGCTCAGTATACAGTGATAAACTTGTCAGTGTATCAAAAGACCCAAAGGACACATCGTCTTTGCATACATAGCACCTGCATCTGGAACACCTAAATCTACAAAGCAAATCTTCAATGAACTGAAGAAGCAAACAGCAAAACAATAATAATCAGTAATCTCAATACTTTCAACAACAGATGGATCACCAAGACTGAAAACACTTTTAAATATTTCATTATTTATGAAATACTTAAGAATTGAAGCCACACAAGTGTTAAATGAATATAAATATACGTGATTAAATAATGCCAGTTTTTGGATGTGGGCAATAAAATGCTGGGAAAGTTGACAAAAATGACATTAGAACCATGCATAGAATCTTTTCTGAACTGGGGATGGGAACAGAGTCACTATGTAGTTGAGAGTGGGCTACAGATTTGAGGAAGGGAGATAATGTAGGCAAATGAGAGAAAAGTGATTTTAAAGAAAACAGAAGAAGATTTTAATGAGTATAAAGAAAATATTGCAGTTTGATATTTTAAAATTAAATTTATTTTGGCTAATGTATAAAATATAAGATTGTACAAACTCTTAGGATATCATATAGTGTTTCAATACGTGTATAGACTGTGTATTAATCCTCTCAGATTAGTCATGCCTATCTCCCAAAACTTTATCATTTTTCATAGAAAAGCCTTTCAAAATCATGTTTTTCTATGTGTGTTTCAATAGCTGGACACAGAAGAATAACAGTGTATTATGTTGAAGTAAACATTCATCATATTAATTAATGGATATATTTTCATTATTTGGCATAGTACATTGTACCTGATTCTTCCTCAAGATGATTTCAAAGAATTTGAAGGAATGTGTTTGTAAAACACTGACCCAGGGCTGATACGAGTGTTCCTTTCCAGTATGTGTTCTCCATTCTCCAGAAGGACTGATGCCATCACCCTTTCAGCATGTGACATCTATCTAGCCAAAGTCACTACATAGCTTGAGACAGAAAATTCAGTCATAATTCTTCTCATTTTTTGACATTAATCCACTGTTGCATTTTTGTCAGACCTGTGAGCTATTTCTAGTAACTGAAATATTAGAACCTGATAATCTTTTCTCTAACACAATATACAATATTATTACTGTAACTTATCTTACCTTTCCTATTCAGGATCAGCTGTTAAAATTATAAACATGTCAGAGTTTTAAACAAAGTAAAGGTAAGGGGAGTTTTATTGTCTATGTCTAGATGTTCCCCCAACATCTCATATGATCACACTAGAGCTTTTCAGAGGTGGATCTAGAATGTGTGATGCTGGGATTAACAGTGTGTGATTACTGAATTAATCCACTTATTAGTTAGGCATAGTTCTGGCCAGGATTTAGGGGTGCTGAATCCTGGGTATTATTGACCTAAGGACAGGTACCCTGGATATAACATAAAGGGACAGAAAGTGGCTTGAAGCTTGTTGCCTCTGCTTGTCATGAATTGTTTCCCTTCTGTCTTGCCAACCAACCAAATATGACCTGATGCATCCACAAACTGTGAGCTAGATAAACCATTTCTCCTTCAACTTTGGGTGTTAGGATTTTTGTCTCAATGAGAACAGCAATCAAGAAAAAATTATACCATCAACAATAATAAACTCAAAAATTATGTAGCGTGGTAGTGCATGCCTGTAATCCCAGCACTGGATGAAGTGGGAAAATTATAGAAAGTTTGAGACCTTCCTGGACTACATAGTGAATTCAAGGACAGCCTAAGCTACATTGCAAGACTCTGTGTCAAAAAACAAAATAAATAAATAAATAAATGCATATTAAAAAACAGTTAAAGACCCAATATATTTGAGAACGTTAGCTTTAAAGAACAGGTACTTCTTGCTAGAGAGACCAGAAGTTTTTCAGGAGACTGAGGCAATGAAATTCTTGCATATGTTTAAAGGAAATGATCACTGCTCCAAGGCAGTCATTAGCTCAAAATAACATTAGGGTATTTAATATTTTTTTTTAAATTTTTAAATAGACGTAACATGTTTATATACCAAAAAACCTTATTTTTAGTTTTAGAAAAATAGTTCTATTATTGAGTAAACATCAAACAATATTGTGACAGGTGTGACAAAAATATCATAAGACCCTGCCCAAACATAGAAAGAATCTCATCCTTTTCTGTACCCAAGAAAGTGCAACCCATGACACACCCATTCTCAAAATAAACATCACACAATTCTTACGTGAGAGACTATGACTACAAGTTGGGCCATATAGGTTACTAATTTCACCCCATAACTGGGGTTACTATTATATGAGTTTTCTCTAAGGAAGAAACAAACTTCTCTCTTTATGACAGCAAGTATTTGGCAAGTCGGAGCAAAGTTTTCACCTAAGTTAGGCTCCTATAATACTGAAGAACCTGGGAAGCAAGGGTTCTGTCTTTTTGGAATCATTTAGCTTTATACAGGATATAATTCAGTGATTGACATTTAGTACATTCACATCTTTTATGTCTAAGAATATTTTCATCACTCTCAAAGTGACTGCATAGCTATTAGTAAGCAGTCACTCTCACTTCCTGCTCCTCCTTCCGCAGTTAGCATTCCTTTGGAATGGGTTTATTTGTTCTAGAAATTTCACTGAATAGAGTCATGGAGTATACGACATTTTGTAGACATTTCTTTAACAGCTTAATGCTTTTGATGTTCTTCAATGGTAAAATGTATGTCAGTGTAACATATTTATCAATGATTAACTGTAATTATTTGTATGGCTTTACCATATTTTGTTGATTCATTTATTTGGTGATAGCTACTATTTTTCTCAGGTTTTTGGTGATAGTGAGTGGATAGGATTGTCATGACCACCAGTGTGTCTATGTATTTGTTCAGGGACTTGCTTTAATTCTTTTAGGTTAAGTGCAATAAGTAGCTCATGTGATGTATTTATACATGAGAATAAAGCTATATTTTTAGAGCACCTAGATTTCACATTGTCACTAGCAATATTCTATCTTAATTTAACTCCACATTTAATTGCAGTAAAGAAGAAAATATTTGTAGTCAAAGATTTTATGAAAGTTTACTATGTAAAATGCATAAAACTTCTCATAATGACAGCAAAAGACAAATGACTATTTTTAGAATGGAGAATGAATGTGAACAGATATTTCTCCAAAAACATTAAAATGACTAAAATTCATCTACAACATACTCAATCATTTAGTAAGTAAAGAAATACAAATCAAAACCCCAATAGGAAATTATTTCATTCTCTATAATTACTTGAGAAAACAAATCCAGAATATGATCTTTTTAAATGATTCATCATAAGGGATGGAAAAATCATTATGTTACCAAAATTAATGAAATAAGATTGTGTTTTTGTACTAAATCTAAAAATTAAGAACAAGGAGCATTCTGCATAGTTTAATACAGTGTCATAAATTTTCATATGTGAGTGAAACTCACTTAAGATAAAAATGATTGGAATTTGAAGTTTACACTTAAAAATTTTGCAAGTTTTCATTTGAAGCAAAATAAATCATCAATAAGAAGTGACTTTGAGTTGTAATTCAAACCCTATTGAATTACTAAGAAACTGAACAATGTACTAAAGCTATTTTTCACATAAATGTATGACAGTAATGAAAATGTAGAATTATGTCAATGTATGTGCATGAATATCTAATGAAGCAATTTTAGTGGTAGTGATGTAACAGAAATTTGTGAGTGAATGAAAGTGAAGATCTACTAAAATGACCCTCAATGATTTAGAGTAATGTGAATCTGACTGCTCTAACTGATTAAAAAGTTTATTATCAGGGAAGGAATGGTACAAACTACATAATTGCAAATATGCAAGACTGAAATTTCCTTCAAATAATACAGATACCCAAGGGCAAAAGGAAAGAATTAGAAGAAACACGACAAAGAATGCATTCATTGGCCAGCAAAACCTAAGTTATTTAAGTTTTAGATTTTATCAAAAGATGGAAGAAGTATGCTGCAAGAAATGTATTTTCAGACATCATGATAAAATGTAAGTGAAATTAAGTTGGATTTTCCAGCATCACTGTAGCGGGCGATTGCTCTACTCTTCCTGAATTGTGACACTTCCAATACATCAAATTCCTTTTATGTCTGCTACATTTGTTGTATTGTCTTTATAAATTCCCAGAGATACAGACATTTTCGAGTTTTAGCCCCATTTTGTCTACAGAGATAAGTGACTGAATGACCGTAAAATGACACACACCGCGTTGAGATGTAGGGCTCAGAAGTGAATGCCCCCAGATGGACTTTATTCATACTACCTCAGCAAAGTCTCCCAAGTATGACACATTATTTTTGTCAAATCTTTTGAAATACATTTTCTACCATTTTTTAAAAATTTCATTTGTGAAAGTTATCAACAAATATGTCTGGCAGAGGAGTCTTCAGAGTTGGTTTAGACTGATAACTAAACAATGAGACTAATAGCTGTACAAATTGAAACCTGTGTGGTATTAACCATTTTCTCCTGAAATGTAAGAACTTGTTTTTAATTTTGGTATTATATGACTCAAATTCTCAAGGAAGAATGGCCAACAGATGTATTCCTCTAGGGAAATAATGTAGCTGATTTTACATTTTAAATTCCATGCAACAGATTGTGTCACCCTTTGTGACCTAGCAGCACAAAATTCTCTAACTTACAGGACTTTCATAAAATGTCAGGTATCATAATATGTTAAAATCAGAAAAATGCTTTTAATCTAGATATGTGTTTCATAAATATTATCTCTGCCAGGGTACTATGTTTATTGAATAGAATAAAGTCTTTATAGTTTTAAAATGAAAGGAAAGGCAGACAGTTACAAAGAACTGTTTGCGGCTTGACGATCACACACAACCCAGCTAACATACTACCGATCAGTACACTTGCTTCTAAGAAAAAGATTGCTAATTATTGAAAAATGAGTCAGTAATTCTAATAGAACAGAAAAATGCTCAGATATTTAAATATAACTTGAGTAAAGCATCTTACATAATTACTGAAATATTTGCAGAGATATTATTGTGTTTACTTTGAAACAGTATGAGAAAATATGGTTTTGTAAGGCATTTGGTTTGCTATATAATGAACCAAATGGCCTGCTGAAAATTTGGATGAATTCCAGTTCAACAGCCACTATTCATATTTATAGTGACAGCTCATTCTGAGGAAAAAAATGTTATTTTCAAATGATTGATATGAACTCAAAGAGGTGTGAAGAACTACAGTGTACTTTGTGCATAAGAGTTGTGACAGGTTGGCACATCTCTAATTCTGATTTAAAACAGGCCAGGGCACTGCAGTTTCCAATACCATTAAGCTTATATACAACATTAAATTACTTGATTCACTGGAATATTCCAAAAGCAACATGTGCCAGATTTTCAAAACTTAAAGTCTCATTTTTGTATTAGATTGGCGGGTTATCTACTAAAACTAATTACAATATTTTCTTCCTTTAATAAGTGAAAACACATTCAGATATATTAATCCAAATTAACTTTAACTTAGTAAATGCTGTTCTCTAATTGTCAAATTTAGAAGTGTACCAGGTAAAGCAAAATAAAGAGTGCTTGCCACAAAAAGTATAACATTAAAACTTGATATTGAAATAACATTGTTGTAACTCTACTGGCTGAATAATGGGGCTTAATGTAGATTAACTGTGATATTTTTTCAACTCTGCCCATTTAGATTTTATTGACTTGGCATGTATACATTTTAATTTCTTAATTGTATTCCCACAAAGACCAATTAGTGTTTTTCCAGCATGAAAGCATTCAGTGGAGAATATTTATACAACTTTAAGTGTGTCTTTAAAAATTCTGTGTTTTCAAACTACAATTGTCACGAATTATGTTGACAAATTTTACTTAAATACATTCAAGCATAACTTTTCTAGTAGCTTTAGCCACCTTTAAAAATTGAAGAGGTAGTGTATTTACATATATTTTATGTATTTTACTCATAAGCATGGTAGACCCCTTTATAATTAGCCAAAATCTCTATCTTGGTTCAGGCAACTAAAACAAAATATTACAGACTTAAGTGCCTTATAAATGACAGAAATTTATGGTTTAAAATTCTGGAGGTTGGGAAAATTAACATCAAATATTTGTAAATCCCCATGAAGGATTTATTTTCTCATAGATAATCTTATTCTCTGATCCAGGGCAAAGGAATTGCTTAGGGATATATATATATATATATATATATATATATATATATATATATTGCTAAGCTCTACATGAACCAGGAGAAAGCATTTACTTAGGAATCTTTTTTATAAAATCACTAATTCCTTCATGAAGACACAACTTTCATGACTTAATCACCACCGAAAGTCACCACTCTTATTGCGACAAAATTGAGATTTTTATTTCAATACATCAATCATGAGTGGATATAATCGTTCATTACATTGCAACTGCTGTAAAGAATGTTGGTCGGAAATCAAAGTATCATAGATCAAAAAATTTTCTGCATGCATGCTTTCACATAGGAATGTGTGTTTGCTGCACACACCTGACAGGAAATCTAAATTCATAGTGCACAAAATGTAATTGAGCATGTCAAGCTGTACTTAATTTTAGAGTAAGCTTGATAGACATGTCCAAAATTATCTTCAAGTATATATCTGTCTCTTTTGGAGAGATGCTTTCATTTTCTTTAAGGATGTTGCTGTTTAGGGGCAGAAATAAACATCCGAAGCTGTAGAATAAAATATGTCTTACTGTCAATAATATTTAAAGGAGGATAGATTTTTCTGCATCATTTTCAATTCACTGAAATTAATCTCGCCATTTTATTTTGTGTTATGAGGGTTATTTTCATCTGTAAGTCACATCCATGTGGCTGGCAAATTAGCTGTTGTGGCTCAGAGTTTGACCAGAGTTTCTCATGCTGAAAGACTCATTTGTTGACCATAGAAGGTAAAAGAAGTACAGTAACAATCCCCACAAAAAAAAGGTCTGTTACTAAAATGAAAGAAACCAAGAGAGAATCACATTATTGCCCTTACAAATATCTCATTATTTTTGCATTTGATGGCTTTGAAATCATCATTTTAAATTCTTACAGGTATGTTCACGAAGGTCATCATCTCCGATGGAACACTGTTAAATGATTATTTTTAATACTGAGAAAGAAAAGAGCACTACTGAACAGGAGGAGAGAGTTTCATCAAAATCAAAGAGAAATTTATTAGCCCATATGGAATTGATCTTACTTTTCTTTTAGAAATATATATTTGACTCTTACATGTCGATGTGCAAGACTGTTATGTTTAGATAAGAATATAAGAATTGAGAATTTTGGAAGAACAGCTTCAGTAGAACCCTTAGTTGAACAATAATCATATACCACTTACATTTAAAGATACTTTTAGATGGATCAAATATGTGAAAATAAATGTCTAGAGCTACCAATTTAAAGTCAGTTGATTTATAATATATAAGTTCAAGATTTTTCATTTTTAACTGTGTATATTATTCTGCTTTTTATATTGTTTGAAAGCATTCATTTTGGGGCTAAGGATTTATCTCAGTGGCCAAGCACTTGTCTGGTAAGCATGAGGTCATGAGTTCGATCCTCAATACAAAAAAAAGTAAAATATAATAACACAGAAAGGATTCATTTTAATACTTACAAAGATCAATCGTATAAGTAACATGCTATGCAAAGATCATCATAGTACTGATTCTTCCACATATGGACAGATAACATGTATTTTCTTATTACTATGTAGGTCTAATTAAAATAATCATTATTTCAAGCTTAAGTGGAATCTCAATGCCTGAATGTACTTACCATCAAAAATCCATTAGACTTTTTTTCTTTTGTTGGTGTTTACTAACAAACCTTAGTCTATAAAATTTGAGGTTTAAATACATAAAAGGAAGCTTAGGATTATGATAGAAGGAAAAATCAGCAAAGCATGTAAAAGTTGAGCTAAAAATAGAATATTCAACTTGAACTTTAAAGATCAAACTTGATAGATGGTGACTTATATTTGCTTTAGAAAAGCTTAAATTGTGTAACGAACACAAATGTACCAGCTGAGTCCAAGTGCCATTGACCTTGGCACTGTCTGATGGGAAATATATTCAGCTCTTGTGCAATTAATCTTTTGTGTTGATAAAGTAAAACTGAAATTTCTTCCTCAAAAATAAAACTTATTTTGGATTCTGTTACCTAATGTATTCTTGGGGCAGAAATACTAGTGACTATGGCACTGTGGACCTTAAGAAAATCTCATGTACTGTTTGTCACAGTAATTCAATCACAGAGCATCAGTGCAGTGAGGCATTTTGGCAATCTGTGTTCTTTTCAATCTCTTGGAGTCTACTGTAGAGATACGTTTAAGTATTTGTGATCTTTTACAATGAAATTTTGGAAAATATATTTTATTCTCAAGTATGTGTAGATATTTGAAAATTTTAATTTTTACTTTAAGATTGAGTAATATATTTAACAGCATTTTAATTTTTGTTAAAATTTCAAGCAGGAGACTAAAGAAAATGAAAAATTCAAAACACTTCATTCTAAATTTTTCTTAATTTTCAATTTTAGAATAGTTGTAAATTGACATAAAAATGTGAAGTTGTTGTGAAGAATTCTAACATATTCTACACAGATAATCTCTTATTATTACCATCTTGTGCTAGTGTTGTCTATTTGTTACCACTTTTACTGTTTTTTATTTTTAAAAACTGTATTAGAATCTTTCATTTTTACTTAAGATATTTTTCCGTAACAAATTTGTATCACCATACCACCTTGAAATTACTTCCGCATCTTTGGACTATTATAGAATCTCAAGATTTTCATAGTTTTTGTGTCCTTCAGTTTTAAAAGTATGGGTGAGTAATTTCTTAAAATATTCCTTGACTGGACTTCTGTGATATTTTTCCCTTGTTATACAGGGCCTATGAGTATTTGAAAAGAAAATCAGTATAGCAAAGTACCTTTCTTATTTTAGACATATGAAAAGATACTTTTTGTTAACAAGAAAAAAGGAAAATTATAACCCAAATTTATATATATGGTATACTCCCCAAAATTGTAGAAAACAGATAGGCAGTACAATTAAGAATGTGGAATAAATATAATACACATACGCTGCTATTGAGAGAAGGTAGTACTAATTTGAAAAATTATTTAATAAGATCATTTTGAAAATTACGATTCTACATGTTTTCTATAAAAATTATCTAAATTCCACCTAAACTATTAGGAAAATTGTATATAAAATATGATTTAGAATAGTATAAACTTGAAACTACTCAAAAAGTTTTCTACATAAGAATAGACAACTAAGTTGTGGTATGCCTAGAGAAAATATGCTTTAACTACGCTCTCACTATGGTTTCTACCTGCAGATGTTTAAACTTTACTGAAATTAAATGCATGGATTCTTAGCTACATTAGCCATTTTCAAGTGTTTGATAACTACAGGCCACCCTGGCTATTGTGTCTTATAGCATACGCATGAAAAACATAGTACAGTTCCTCTACTACAGAAAGTTCTATTGGCCCCACGAACATTGAGAAGGAATGGTCTAAAATATATCTCTAAAATAATGAGAGTGAAAAAAATCACTATGTTCAATAAAAGGAGCATAACATATATGTATGCTGTACACTGGCATTTCTATGAAATCTCCAAACTGTATGTGGCATTAGAAGGATGAGGTATGTTTATCATGGGAGGATTTATTGGCAAACAGAAATAAAGTAGGCTTCTCTGGCCCTTTTTATGTTTTGCTTTTTATCTAAGTTGCAAATTGATTAGAAACGCTCACTTGGTTAAAATTTGATCAAAAGCACACTTACAATTTGTGTTCTTTGTATGTTTTTAATATTTCATTGAAGCATTTAGATGTAGAAATCCTACATTACTTCATCAAAATTGTTATTTACAGAGCTAAAATAGGAAGATTGAACATACATGCATTCAACATGCATAATAAATAGATAAACAATAGTCTCACCATGAAAACTTGAGCTAGGTCAACAATCCAAATAGTTACTCAATAATCATCCATTCATGACACTAAAGATGGTGTGTGTTGTCTTTTATATTGAGAGAGGTTGCTAGCATCTTCTACATCAAATTATATCCCATTATCTGCTTCCTGTCTTACCGTTCGCTGTACTTAAATGCAGTATATTATATTCATTAGTCTCAGTCATTTCTTTCCATAGTCATCCCTCCTATGTTCCTCTTAGAAAAGAATTCAGATCAAGTAAACACCTTATTAATGTGGTTATAATTCTGATCAAGTTATTAAGTACTTCAGATTCAGAGATAATCACATTTAACCATAAAAATCTACATTAAGACATATAGGGAAATTCATTAAATATTACTGGAAATATTGATGATCTTAGAAAATGTCAATTTTTATTTTATGTAGTCAGGGTATTCAAAGGAATAGATTTAATACAGGACACACAATTTATAAGATTATTTTATAATTCACCCAAAAAGTCAATTGTACAAGAGTGCAAAAGATCTGTCCACACAGTAGATTCACAGTAGAGTGAATCCCATGGCAATCTTCTGCATGTGTCCTGCATGCATGCCTAGAGCCCACAATTAGGTCTCAGGCAAGTCCATGCCAAGGTTCTCAGTGGTGGAAGCTAGAAATTCTGTGCCAGTGCGGTGTGAAAGAGCTGTGTCAACCCACTGAGGTATCTGCAGTGGAGCTAGGTAGCAATGCTCAAGGTAAGGACCAGAGGTTCCAAAAGGAGCACAGCCATCCTCAGTGACAGTAACGACCTGAGCTTCTCTGATGATGAGAAGAGCTGAGTTCATGTCAGGAAAACCAGTGACAAGCTTCTTTGGGCAAATCAACAGTACACCATCTTCCCCTTCCGTTTTCCTTTATGCTGTTCACAAAAATTCTCAAGTGGGCCTTCCACACCGAGCCCCACATTGAGTCAGTTCAGCTGGATGCTACAAGTTGATCTTTAGTTAACCCAGCACAGTTTGCTTTAGGTTAAATCTTCCCTGGTATTGACTTTAAGTAATTCTGAAAGTGATTTTGTGATTAGCTTTATTTTTTCATTACCTCTATAGATATAGATAAATACTACTCAATATATACAAAATTGAGGAATTTATTTATTAATTTAATAGAAACAGCATATTAGTTAAGTAGATCTCAAATCAAATGGACTATATATAAGAATTAAGATTAATAAAATAAAAATGAGAAAAATGTACAATAATATATTTCTAAAAAGTGAGAATAATTGGTACAGGAAGTTATAAAATAAAAATATAAATATGATATATATCATATACATTTATTTTTTGTTCTAACAATGGAGCATAAGCATGTCCATAATTCAAAACATCTGTAGAGAACTAAAATTAACAAGTGACAAAAACAAATACATTGAGACATTCTGAATAACCACAGGGAAAGTACATACTGGATGTATGTTTTATTAAAACTGAAATAAATATCCACATAAGGGAATGATACATGAAAGTGTGGAAAAATGATGAGGAACAGGTAGCTACACAACTGTAATGATGCTGAAAGTGTCATATAATAAAGTAAGATTAAAAGTACAAATTTAAAATTTTATGATGATTTATAAGCATCAACTAGGTGGCTCTTTACAATAATAAAGATAATGACTATCTAGGATTATTTAATATAGTATATCTGTGTTCAATTTCTAATTAAAGAACCAAATCTTATCTTTTTTAATATCTTGGATAAAGAGATGGTACTTGTAACTTTTCAGTTCAGAGTGTATTTGTTTAGATAGTGCATTTTTTCTTTCAGAGAGTTCCATGAGATCTATAGATCACCTTATTTTCTTTTTTACACTGATGTCTTTGAAACAGCGTTTCTAATAGTGTCTATATCCTAGGCACTGTTGGAGAATTAACTAGTCTAGAACCATGGCTTAATAACTTACCGGCCAGTGTACAAACTTCTGCTTGTTCTTCAGTGTTATCCTGTAAAATAGAGGTAGTGGAATGAATTTTTAAAAATTCATATACTAAAATCAAATAAATTTCCATTGAACTGAGATTTAATATCCCTAATGGGCCTCTTCCAAATTTTCCATAGCTAAAGTAACACTTCATTTAAAATTATAACTACCATGAACAGTATTGATGAAATCCAGTTAATTATACTGAAGTCTTGGCAAAAGAGCTTTTTATTTCTGACCACCCAGTAACAGTCACTTTAATATACATGGCCTTGTGCAATAAACACCAAGTATTTTACAGGGAAAATTATTATTATTAATGTAAAATCTATACTGATAATAGACTTTCACTGGTTTTCATGAATACAATCATGGTATAAACCTGTTCATTGTCACTTGTTTTTTCATAAAATTATAGAGCACAAAGTAAAATCTAGTTGTGTGGAGTCTCAATAAAAGTCACTTCTCAATAGATGCTATTAAAAAGAGAAGAGCAAACACCATGTTTTAAATTATATTTCAGAATAAGCATTTAGCTAATTTCCTTTGCTTGCCAAAAGTAAATCTGAAATTTTAGTAGTCACTTGATGGTAGAACTAGAGCTAGACTTGTGAATTTAAACTGTCACAAGAATAGTTAAAAGATTGCAGCCCATAGAATACTCACAGACCGATTAACAAATTGGTGCAGCTATTTCAGTCAGAATCTAAACAAGTTAAATAAATGTCTTTCCAGCTGAATGTAATTGTGCCTTTCATTTTAATACCTTTGTTACTTCTTTATTAGACATTTTAGTTGATATCAGTAAAATGATTTCATTGACTATTATAACATTGTACTACAGATATTATTGCCATTTGAGTAGAGTGTACAGGGGCACTAACCATGACATTTCATTTCCTGTAAGATTGTTAATCAAAATGAATGAAAGTAGAAAGTAATTTTTCTGAAATGATGTAACCTATTCAGAAAAGATGTTTACTAAAATACTTTTAATATATTAATTTAAGACCTTGCCTCAGTTAAATTTGAATCCAAATCTAGAAAGTTTACTCCAAATCATATAAATAGAAAAATAATTTTAATTTATGAAGTAATCAGTAATTTATTTTTCCAAATGAGTTGTTCACATATAAATCTATTTCCAAGTATATAATAAGGATATTTTTTATTTTTTTCTCTGAATTCATCATCGATAATTTAGTGGAAGATTCAATTAGTCATGAATGCTTTATTCAAATATATTAGCATAGTTAAATATTTCACATAACTGAGAATCTGTTGAGTTCGTCTGTATATTTGCTGATTTTCTGTCTAGTTTTTTTTTTAATGGTTGTTGATGGAGTAATGCTTAGGTTCCCAAATACATCTGTGAGTTTATTTGTCTCTCTTTTCAGTTCTATCAATTTTGCTTCAC
The DNA here is from genome assembly GCA_004027295.1 of Dolichotis patagonum. NCBI lineage: Eukaryota > Metazoa > Chordata > Mammalia > Rodentia > Caviidae > Dolichotis > Dolichotis patagonum. The sequence goes on along the minus strand of PVJX010021426.1, from coordinate 14,490 downwards.
ATAGTTTAAAACATTTTTGGTGTGTGTGTGTGTGTGTGTGTGTGTTTGTGTGTGTGGCTGTATGTGTATGATACGGATATATTGGCTCTTTTCTTGGTTTGTTTGGGTTACTTTAACAAAATTTAACAAAACAAAAGACTGGATGACTTAACAGAAATTTATTTTCTCAGAGTTCTTGTAACTAGAAATTCAAGAATCAAATGAGCTGATTTCTGAGAAAACCTCTCTCTTTGGCAGATGGATATATTCTTCTCATGTTCTCATATAAACTTTACTTTTTGTGTGTGAGCACAAATGTCTGGTGTTTCTTCTCTCTTTCAAAAGAGTATCAGTACAATTTCATTAGAACCCCATTATTACAACCTCATTTAATATTTATTTTTTCTTAAGAACCTGACATATTGGTAGCTAGGGCTTTAACACATATATTTTGAGGTGACATGAATTTGTCCACAAAATGTTTCATCGTTATCTAATGCTTCTCAGTAGCTCCTATAAATCTCTTTATTCTAGGTCTACTTTATTTCCTGTTAATGTAAATACTCAACCTTAAAAGATATTTGTTTTTGTAGTATATTTTTATACTCGTTTTTAGACAATATATGGTTGAGTGGTGTTTTTTAATCCACAATGCCACTTTCTGTATTTAACTGTTGTATTCACACTATTTATATTAAATAATGCTATTGAAGTATGATGAGTCCAAGATGTTTTTTTCAACCTTGTGTTTTGCTTCTGTTTTCTGATTTCTCATTTTTTAGCAATTTTTTTAAAATTAAAACTCATTTTTATTTGTGTTGTGAAACATGCTCCTGCCCAAATTCAGATGTGTAAGCCCTACAGAGTATATATGACTTTATTTAGGGATAAGTTTTCTAAGAAAATGATTAATTGTAAATGATATCATAAGACTGGTGACTCAGTATGATAGTTAAAGTGAATTTGTAAAAATGGACATCAAATTGATTTCTCTTTCTCCAGATATGTGTATTAAGGAAAGAACATGTGATGATTAGTTCAAAGATGGACCTCCGTAGGCCTAAAGGACAGCCTTTAATGGAAACTGAATTTTGAGAACCATGACCTTAATATTCTAGCCTCCAGAATTGTGACAAAACACATTTCTGTTTTGTACACCACCCAATCTAGGGTACATTTTTCATGATAGACTCATTTGACTAACAAAATCTCTCTACATAGTGTTGTTGAGTGTGTATCTTTATATACTGTTTCTTTTTAAGTGATTGTCATTATTGCAATCTGCTGATCTTGATAGTAAAAATTCATAAATTGTTTAATAATCTTTCTTTTTAGATCCATTTTCTCTTTCACTATCATAATATAATTCTATTATTTCTTACACTTAAATTTAGGTTGCCATATGTATTAATACTATTACTTTTGCTTCATTGTTCAACTATAATTCCCCCCAAAAGAAGAAAACTCTCCCTCTTCAAGAGACAGAAGCTCTTGTATCATTTTTGTTTAATCCCTACATTCTTTCTGATGACTCAAGACTTGGGTCATCAAATTTTTGTAGTCTTTATTTGTGAATATCTTTTTTCTTTACTTCTTAAATGTGTTCTGTGAATGTAAAAGTTTAATTCCAAAGATTCTGTGTGTGTGTGTGTGTGTGTGTGTGTGTCCTGTCATACTTTGAAAAGTATTGAGACATCTTGCCTCTACGGATTATGATCGGACATCCACTTTCCCTAATGTGTGTTATGCTATTGATCTCTCTCTACTATGAATGCTGTTTTTCTTTGTATTTACTTTTCAGAAATTTTACTACCATGTGTTAAAATGTGAGTTTCTTTGAATACTTCCTTTTGTAGTTTGCTAAGATTTTTACATTTCTAGAACAATTTTTAAAATTTGAGGGATTTTGTCATTTATTTTGGGAAATAACATTTTCAATACTGTTAACTGAAATTCCAGTGACATAAATTTTAGCTCTATTGTGTTAATCCTACCTCTTCATGTCCTTGTTATTATTTTTTCTTTTTGTAATTGTTATTTCAATTTTAGTTTCTTTGAATCTTTTCAGTGCAATGGGGCTAATTTCAATTTTTCTATTTTCAACTTTAGTGTTTTTTTTTCTATACTCAGATTCATACATGTCCATTATGTTCCTAAACTTGGTTATTATAACTTTCTTTTCTAGCATTTTTTTCCCTGTTTCATATATTTTATTTGCAGTTATATCTGTTGATACTGTATTTAATGAAATATTCTACTTTTTCAATATTCAAACATTTTTATAATTGTCCCTTATAGCACTTTAATAATGAATGTTTCATAATATTTAATAAAATTTTACCATCTATGCAATGTCAGTTATGATTTGTTACATTTTCCTTATTTTGAGATACCACTGATTATTTACATAATAAGTATTACTTATTGATATTTGGCTTTTAGATATCAGCTTGTGAGACTCTAGAGGGATATGAAGGCTTTAGTTTCATTTTTCTGACATTATATCTTTTATGTTAGGTCTATTTGCTCCATGTGATAACAAATGAAAATTGTCACATTCTTATTACTTTTGAATAAGAGCAAGAGTTCTAGCTCAGTGTCACCCATAGATTCTTACATGTTTGGAATAATTCGTTTGGCTCCCACTTGGCCTCTACTGACAGAACTGGGAAGCAAGTGGTCATTACAACTGTGAAATCAACAAGTATTTTTCTCAAATGGACATTCACAGCTATACACCTCCCTCTTAAAACAGTTTTGATGGTATCCTATGTGTTCCAGTGTGTACTATTAAAAATATCATCTAGTTCTGGAAGCAAATTTCTCCTTGGATTCTTCTGTGATCTTTAGATTATTTAATAATGTATCATTTAATCTCCCAGTTTTACAAAATTTCTGTAGGTTTTTTTGCTATTGATTTTACTGCATTGTGATTTGATAATATCCCTGAGATCATTTTAATTCTTTTCTTTTTATTTTATTTTATTATTTTATTTTATTTGGTACTGGGAATTGAACTTAGCACCCAGTGCTTGCCAGGCAGGCACTGTGCCACTGAACTACATTCCTGGTCCTCTTTTCAATTTATTTAAGTATTTTCTGTATTTATTTATGCATGATTATATGGATCTGATGTAGTGTATTTCAGAGAAAGTTTCATGGGATGCTGAAAACAATGTGTTCTGTTGTTCAAACAGTGTTCATATCCATTACTTCTGTTTGTTTGAAGATGTGATTCTACTCATAATTTTTAGTTGATTTTTGTATATTTTTGTTGTGTCTATTTTTGGTATCAATGTTTCTCGCTATGATTGTGCTGATGCTTTTCTGATCTTTTATATGCAGTACTGTTTGTGTTTGTTTTACAAAGGTGCATATTCTGATATTATATATAATATCAAATATATATAAAATATGCATTTCAATTGCAATCTCCTCTGATTGGCATTTGTGTTGACTGTGCATATTGAGAGTTATTACTGAAAGTATTGACTTGTTCCTGCCAATGTGTTATTTTTCTGTTGCCGATTTCTTTCCCCTTCTGTTTAAATGTTTACTTAATGTATTTATTCCACTAGACTTTCTCTGTACTTGGAAAGTTTTCTGCTATTTGAGAAGACTTCTGATGTTTTATTAATTCCAATTAGTTTTAGATTAGTTTGTTTTGCACAATCCAGCTGTTTTTGGAACCATTTTTCATGTCCTACTGTTTTTAAGGTATTCCTGTGTAAAATGTCACTTGGATCAACCCTATGTTATAGTTACGGCATTCTGTCCTCACACTCATCTGTTCTCTTGGCTATACTTTCAAAAGAATATTTTATCTTTTGAATTTCTTTTTTAGTATCATTTTATGGACATTATTTTTGGAGCCATTTTGGTTTTTGTTGTCTCATGTTTTGACTCCTGTTTGTGTATTCTCTGCTGTGACAGCATCACAGCAAATGAGGTTTATCTGAAATGCAGTTACTGTTAATAGAAAAATTTTCTCAATGTGTGTGTGTGTGTGAATCCATGTGCATGCTCTAAGGTTATGGTTGATTATATTGAAAGGAGTTTGTTGTTAGTATTGAAATCATTTTAGTCTGTGTTTTCTTTTATCCACTGATGTACTCTGTGTATGGATAACTGAAAACCTTCACTTCTTCTCAAGTTTCAATCACCTCTATTTTGGGAGGGGAGGATTGCTGTATAATTGGCTCAGCATCCAGTTTTTGTTAACCAAATGAGGTAATATTGACACAACAGTGACAAACAATATATCATTGTATGGTGAAAACTAATTAGTAGCAAAAACTATGGTGTTGCTGGCAAAGAAAATAAGAACAATGAGTCAAAGAGGAACCGGATATTGACATAGCATAATAATCGATAGAAGCTGCCACTATAAACTTTAAGAAAAGATTTGCAATAATAATACAGACACAAATGTAAAATAAAGGTTGGCATATGGTAAATATCTAGAAGATGCAACATCTATACCACTACTAAAAACAGAAAACAACTCAATAATAACAGAGTATCAACTATCTGAAAATGAATAAAACTTCATTTTTATAATAGTAATAATAATTATAATAGTAATAATAATTATGAAGAAGTTTTATATGGAAAAGAAAAATAATTATTACAATAGAGAAGAATATTGCCAAATGAAAGAAATGAGAAAAATTTTCTTAAAGGACAGTAGATTTAGAAATGAAACATGAAAAAACAAGGGAAAAAAGAAAAGAAAAAACTTCTGATAATGAAAATATATTAGTCCAGAAGTTTCCTCTGGGTTTTTGAAAGAGTTGTTTCTCTCCAGGACCTAAGTTATTGGACTATCCCAGATAAGGGGCAGTATACTACTAACTCCCAAATCCTGTTTTGTTTCTGTAGTCACTCTTTTGTTTGTAAGTGGTAAATCTGCCCCAAATCAGTTAATGGTGTCTACCCTAAGGCTATATTCACTCCAGTTACTCCCAGTTTTGGTGCCTCTCTGAGCTTCTCAAGTCACTGTGTTCGCCACCTAAATTTATGGACTCTGGGTTTGTGAGGTGCCCCTGCCTGCTCCAGAAGACACTATATAAACTTCGGGCTGTGGTAAACATTTCAACCAAGGTGATCCCTGATCATACTATCAGATATGGAAGCAAACAGACCACTGAGCTCTGTGCTGCTTACAGGCAACGAGATTGGGTTATTAAAGACTTCTGGATTTAATCCAGCACTTAACTCTTCTGAAGACAACATGAGTGTCTCAAATTCCCATGACAGAGAGGGATTCTGTGACCTTCCCCACTTGAGCTTCAACTTCTCAGTAGGTCTGCATCTAGTCCCCACCCTTCTGTGCCTATATCTGGTGGCTGTCTCCACCCAGCAATGGAGGTAGGGTCATCTCAGACACCGTAAGTATAGTTGTTGTGATTCTCGATTCCTGGAGTAGCTCAGTCTTAAACATTTACTCCCTTCTCAAAATGGCTCCTGTTAAATCACTCTGATGTGTTGGGCACTCTACTGAATTTATTCACAAATTCTAACCTGCCACCTGGAACCTGTGGAGTAAAGTCCCACACTGTTTTACTGTCACCAGTAACTATGGGCTTCTCTTGGCACTAAGACTACCTACCTGGTCCTTTCTCCCAGGGGCTGCCTTCTTTTCCAGACTTACCTACTGACTGTGGAGAAAGGTCTCTCTCTCACGAAGAGTGGGGGTTACTATTCAGCCTCCTTTCTTTATTTCCCTATGTTATCTTGTGATTTGCCATTTTCTCTGTGCTTACTATTTTTCCTTTTGGCTGTTTCTCGATACCCAGTGATTTTTTTCTTTTCTTTTTGTGAAATAGTTGTTTTCCAGGTGTTAAAACTTTAGGTTCTGAAGAGACCATGACATCCTGTGAGATTTCTACTCCAACCAAATTACTTCTTCACAACTGCAAGATCTTGTCATCTCCACATGTAACAGCTCTTTTAATGGTTTCAATGTACTTACTGGTTTCAATGTATTATAATGCTTTACTGGTTTCCATATACTAATATGTTCATATCTCTTTTATTTGGAAGGGATTGATATGGTCTATGCTGGCATACCTAAAAGACAGATGGTTTGCATTTCTTACAGTCAACATTTCCTCAATATCAGTTATACAAATTACACAATATCATTTTGATAGATCTTCAGAAAAGTTAAATCCTAGAATATGATCACAGATAGAAACTGGTTTGAAACACATGAAAAGACACTAATGGGTACATACTGAGATAGAGGAGGTCTGCATTCTCCTATGAATGGTAAACATTCTCAAATTGTCTGAATGAAGGAACATGCAACCTGCATGATAACCTGAGAGATAAACCTGAGAGGGACCCTCAACAGGGCACCTAAAATTAACCCTAGACAAGTTTTGAATATATTGTGTTCCACACTTCACTTAAGAGAGGGATAGATGAAAAAGGGAAGAGTATTAGAAAAAAAATCACTCTTACACACATGCATCTACTCAAGATGAATATACACTTGATGCATTGAAACATGTACTGATAAAATGCAAATTAAAGTTAAAAATAGTTGGTATCATAAAGTTTTGTTTCATAAAGAATGGATGAATTGTTTCTACCAATCTTTTTTTCTTTTATTAATACACATTTGTAATAAATGATGTCAACATCTTGTGGAATTAGTACATGAATATAATAGAGCTTGTTCCTCTTTGCTAGTCCCTTTCCCTTCCCATTCACTGCTCCCCCTCACTTTCTAAATCCCTCTCTCCAATTTCATTCTTGTTATTATAATTCCCTGGTAATATTTATGACAATAAAGTTTATTTTTATTGAGGCTATGTTCCTCTCTGTGTTATATGTTGATTTAGCTTTCTCCTACTCCTCCTCTCTCCTTGCTCTGGTCTCTTGGACTACTTCAAATTGAGAAGACATCTCTTCCTTTTTTCCATCTATCAATTCTTTATTATTCTCTCTGTTTATTCTTTGCTTTATTAAAAGGAGAAGTACCATACAGTGTTTAAGTTTGTGTGAATAATTTATTTCACCCATTGTTATATTTTTCCTGATGCAACTATTTTTTTCTATAAAAGTCTCAAATTTGTTCTTTTTATAGCTGAGTAGTATGCTATTTTGTTTACATGGCAAATTTTCTTTATCCATTCAACTGATGATGGATAAACTGGCTGCTTCTACATTTAGCTATTATGAATTCTACTGCAGCAATACATGCACGCCAATGCAGCACAATTCATAGATTTGGCTATCAAAAGAAAATTTGTTGGATCATGGCAGGATTCCCATTAAGTTGTTAAAAATACTACACACAATTATGTGTTCAGATGAACAAATCTATTGGGAATGAAATATACAATTAGAGAGATTAAAAGGTTGCTGATTTGTTTTTCTATTAAATCACAAGAATAAACAAGTTCCATAGCAAAAATACATGAATTTGCTTTCCACAGGAAATTCACCTTTCTGGAGAAGGAGAAATGAACAAGAGTGTAGACACAGGTTAAAACAGTTGACATCAATCTGGTAAATCACTCAGGCGTATACTTAAAATTGCTCCAATATTGGAAACACCCTGGCTTGTTTTGAGAACTATGAATATGAGGCTGAATGTACAAAGGAATATATTTAGAAAAGTTTATAATATTGTGGAAAAACAGTAGGTTTTGTTAGTAGTGTTACTTTTATAAAAAAGTTATAATGGATGACTTTATAGTTGGAGTGGAATAACCTACCCAACATGGTATTCACAAAAATCCTCTGGGTTATGTAATTAAAGGTAAAAATCAATAAGCTGTTTAGAGTTTAGTAGATACACTATGCCCTGTAGCCTTTGTTATAACTTAGTATTAAAATTTTAAACTGGCTTTTAAAAAGACATACATTAATGAGTTGACAAAACATATATATAACAATAAAACTATACTCTTCATAGATTGTCCTTGCTTGTAACAACCTTAAGAAGATTATACATAAAAGTAATATTAGACAAGAGAGTATTTCTGAGTTCCTAATCATGATGTTTGAAGGTAAAAAAATACATTCCATAAGCATTTTAAATATTGTCTTAAAATATAAGTAGGAAAGACACACATAGATGTAAAAAAAGAGTAAACAGGAGGGATTAGAGATCTGAACAGTCACCAAGTCTGTTGGTAGCAGGTAACGTATGAGATGGAAAAGGGTAAGAGATTAATATTAGAGTGTAGTAGATTAGGTTTAGAGTGTCACAGAAAGGGTGATTAAAATATATAGGAGGTCTCACATGTAGTCATGCTAAGTGACCCAAGCCCTGCCAACACACATTTCCTACGTTCTGAGTGTCATGCTTTTATATAAAGACTTCTGACTTGGTGATTTATTTCTAATGAATACTATATGGTAAAAGAGAAGATATACTACGTTAATACCTCCACCTCCACTTGTGTCAAGCAAGGACATGACTTCCGTTACATCATGAAAAACTTCCTATGTGATTGAACTGCTATTTCAGATCAAACACCCGCCAAGCCCTGTTGAATGGCAGCATAGGGGAGAGCTTGAAGGCAAGTACTTTACTTGAGATGACTGCAAGGCCAAATGAAAACTCACTCATCCTGTGAAAGACTCTGAGGTAAGAGCCTTCCAGTTAAACTTCACCCATATTCCTGATCTATAGACATTTTGAGATGATGCATGTTTTTGTATCCAGTGTTGTGGTAAAGATTCCAAAACCATAGAAAGATAACCATGAATATTTGAAGACAGCAAAAGGAAAGAATTACATGTTGTAACAGTTGATACATTGTGTTAGCTTGAGAAGTTCAAAAGTTTAAGCGACTCAGCAGGAGACCAGGGTCCTCACTTTATAAATAGCCACATCTTTGCAAGAAGGCAGGGAGATGGTACTTGAGTACTGCACTCTCCTTAGTGGGTGGTAGCCTGTATACAATATAAGGAGGAAAAAAATCTTGCTTTCCCTCTTTTGCACTTGTTGCTTTTGCTGTCTTCTGCTACCATAAACTGTTCCCCTCCACCATGCAATTTTGCTTTGGAACCAGAGGATTAGGGACTGAAACTCCCATGAACTGCGAGCTAAATAAACTTTTCCCTCTTTAATTTTGGGCATTGGGTATTTTGTCCCAGCAATGAGAGAAAAGTAACCAAGACACAACTGGTCAGGAAAACGTTATGTGAGGTACGGTTTCTAAAATCCAAAAATAATTGTTTATAGCACTTATCAAATAAGTGAGCATAATATATCACAACAAATAATTATTCCTAGTATCCAAGTAAAATCACTTGTAGACCAAATGTTGATATTGAGTTAAATTCCCAGCAGGCATATTTTTAATATCTAATCAAGAAATGTTTGTGATCAGAAGAAATTATGGACTAAAAGCCTCGCATACACACAGTCACACTGGAATATTCATCCAAAGCAGCAGGTGTGTGACTTTGTGAGGAGACAGAAATTCCCCAAAGCTCACAGGCCTACATCTTGAGAGAGATAGCAACTAGGAGAATCTTTGAAAGTTTGGTGATTAGAAAGTTAAGTAAATTAGCTAAAACAATGTACTCTCCTGCTGAATGAGCTAGAGTTCAGAAGAAGAGGTCATCTTCTCTCATTAGACCTCAGAAATACCCATGGATCACCCATGAATCACTTCTTGTGATCCATGGGTTTGCTGTGGGACAGAGATACAGCCAAGCAAATAGCATGTCTAACCATATCTGAAAAAAAGACCCAGGAATCATAACAGTCATCATTTCTCTCCAGTTATAAACAAGGCTGGATTAAGCAGATGTTTTATTACCTTCTACATTTTGTTTCATGGAGAAACAATTACATTTTGAACAAGTAGAAAAATCAGTAGTGATCAAATATTAAACTCTTGATTGATCAATGGATCTCTGAAAAAAATCTAAGTACAAATTAAAAATTCTTAGAGTCTAATGAGCGTTAAAATAATATATCAGAATTTGTAGAACACAATAAAAATTGTAACAGAGTTTAGAGCTATGATTGCATACATTAGAAAAAAATAAAGGCTCATTTCAAACAACCTAATGGTACACCTCACGATCCAACAAAAATAAGAAAATTTCAAACACAAATTTAGGAAAGCAACAGGAAATAAATTATACATATCAGGAAATAATAAAATTGAAACTAAGAAAAATACAAAAGATCAAAGAATTGAAGAATTAATTCTTTAAAAGAACATGGAAGATTGATAAAATCTTAGCCATACTTACCCCACAAAAATCAGAAACCAGGCAGTACTAAAATTAGTATTCAAAAGCAATGAATGTATAATAGACACCATTGAAATTTTGACTTTTTGTAAACTATTTTGAAAACTTACGAAGAATCTAAAAGAAATAAATTCCTAGACACCAATATTAAACCCAGAACATATAAATAGCCTGAGCAGATCTATAACAAGTACTAATTGATGCAGTAATAAAGAGTGTCAAATATGAAAACCCAGGTCCATGCAGATTTACCACTGATACTTCCAGATCTTTAGACAATTAGCATGAATATTCTTCAAACTTTTGCATGTAGTCAATAGGGAAAGGCTGTTTCCAAATTTATTCTATGAGATCAATATTATGTTGATGCTAAAATTAAATATGAACTCAGGAAATAAAACAAAGAACACTATAGGTCAACATAATTGATAAACATTGGTGTTAGAACAATCAGAAAAATATGTGTTAAAACCATAAAAAATATTAAAGTGGATAATATGCAAAAATGTATAATATTCAGCATCTACATAACTATGATTGGAATTTCAGTACAGTGATAAAAAGAAGAAATAATAATAAAAATGAAGCAGGAAAATATCAAGAATGTTAGTGATGGAACACTCTTCTGTGTAATCACATGAAAACACTTGGATGAAATCTGACTTTTTAACTACATGATTTTATATTTTGTCTGTGGATTTTATTGCTTTATCTATACATGACATTTTCCTGCCCATTTTTGTTATTTATTTCTTCTTTTTATCTCTACTGAAATTTCCATCATATTTATGCATATACTGAATAATATCCATTTTTTCATGGAGCAGCCATTTTTAAAAAAAAATTTTATTTTTTATTTTTAAAATTTATTTATTTTTATTTCTTTATTTTTCTTTATTAATGGATTTTAGTTTGTTTTATCTTGAATTTCTGTTTTATCTTTTCCTTTTTTTCTTTTTTCTCATATGTTTTATTTATATTTTATCTTTCTTTTTTCTTTATTCTCCTATCTTAATTTTTCTTTTATTCTCTTTTTTTTTTTTTTTTTTTTTTTTTTTTTTTTTTTTTTTTTTTTTTTTTTTTTTTTTTTTTTTTTTGTCTCTTTTTGGACAGGGTCTCTCTATGCAGGTTGGACAGGTCTTGAGCTCACTTTGTAGCTCAGCCTGGTCTCAAACTCACAAGGATCTTCCTGCCTCAGCCTTTCACGTGCTGGGATTACAGGCATGAGCCACCACGGTTTTTATTCTCTCTTTTCTAAATGACTGGGAAGAATTCTAATCATGTAAAACTAATCACCCAAATCCAAAGACCAAATTCAGGCATTCCCTCCAATAATCCTTCATTCTTTCTTTCCTATCTCCTTCATTACTTCTTCAAATCTTACATGATCACATGTTGTACTCCTGCCTTGCTTTTAACTCCTTTCCAGTTATCTTTGTTTTTTACACTATCTTCCCTAAATTTTCCCACTACAGAGTAAAAGCACTCTACCAAGGGAACTTTACCCACAAACTCTTGATAAGCTGTTCTGCTACATAACTACAGACCTTGCTTCTACTGTCTAAAGCAAAATGTCAAGATTCTCCAAAGTTTTTAAGATTGTAAATTGTGCTTGATGTTATTGTTATTGCTCACTATATTACTTTATGTAGGATGTCGTGGGATTTGGCTCAGCAGTATAAGTGCCTACCTGATAAGTGTGAGGTTGTGAGTTTGATCCCTGGTATCAAAAAGAAAAAAAGAAATCTGGGACTGTGCCCACTGAACATACTAGGTAGGATATCATGTCTCTTTTAATCAGTTGTTCTCACTTCTGTAGGAAACTGGCAAGCTCACCACAGCCCAACAACAAAGGACTAGGGATGGAATCAAACACATACTAACATCCCACTATCAATTAATTGGCAAGGTAAAATCCTGGGAGAGAAACAAACTAAGAACCTCCTACCCTGAGAATAGACTGCTGCAGAGGCCTTTATACTAGTGATATAGCTACCTACTACAACAACTAACAGGATCATCACAGAAAACAAAACAATTTTTTTTTGGAAATAGAAAATAACAAGACAAAAGCAAAATGCCACCTCAGATTTGCAGCCCACCCAGAACAATTACAGAACACATCTACATGGAAGAAATTGAAAGAAACATATCTGAAATTTCTGAAAAGATAGCAACTGAGGTAAAGAAATAAATCCCTGGTACTACAGAAGAAATCAAATCAGAAATAATCTTTTAGGTAAAAAAATATTATTTGATAACCATAATGAAGGAATTGCTCAGCATAGTTAGAAAAGATATATATTAAAAAAAATAGGAGCATAGACAAATGATGAAAACATTGAATAAACAGTATGAGAATGAAAAAGAATGCATGAAACATTCAAACAACTATCCAGTGAATTAAAAATTATATTAAGAGCTGGCAAAACCACTTAAACAAAACTGAAGACAGATTTTGGTATCATGAAGATAGGATCAGGCTCACCATCAAGAAAGAAAAGATCTCATAAATGTAACAATTGACAATGATAATGACTCAACAACTCCAAGATGATACAAAGAAAAACAACATAAATTTAGTAGGTGTCAAGAAAAATGCAAGAATCAACACAAATGACATAAAAATTATTTGCAGAAATAAGAGCAGAAAATTTCCTAAGCATGGGAACAGAATCTGATATACAAATGAGTGAGGCATACAGAACTTCAAACATCCTTAACCAAAATAAGTCTAAATCCAGACATATAATATTTCAGATCAAAGTAATTATGCACAAAAACAGAATATTAAAAGCTGTTTAGAGAAATGAAAAAGATCACTTATAAAGAAAAAACCATTAGAATCACAGACAATTTCTCAACAAATGCTCAAGTCAAGAAGAGCTTGGAACAAAGTATTTTAAAACTTGAAATAAAACAACTTCCAGCCCAGATTGATGAACCCTGAAAAAATGATCTCAAAATTAATGGAGAATTAAGACACTTTCATGACAAAAACAAATGAAGAAATTCATGACTCCCCAATCAACCTTCCAAAGAGTACTAAAAGTTATTCTAGATATCTAGATAAAAATGAACACAATTTCAAGAACAACATCAGAAAGAAACCACCAAGCAGACCATGCAATTAAACACAGGGTAAAAGTAGGGAACCAAAAACATAAAAATAACATGACAAAGATAAACCAATATGTATAAGTTATAACTATAAATGTAAATGGCCTCAATTCATTAATTAAAAAAATAACATTGGCAGAATCGATCAAGGAATAAGATCCAACATTATGCTGTATACAAGAAACAAATTCACTTCAAAAGAACTCATAGACTAAAAGTCAAAAGATGGAAAACAATAACTCCATGCCACAAGAACCTAGAGATAAGCAAGGGTAGCTATTCTGTTTGCAAACATTGTGAACTTCAAACAAAATGAACAAGAGATAAAGAATGTCACTACCTACTTGTTAGGGGAAAAATTCAAGAGGAAGATATAATATAAATATGTATGCATCAGATGAAGGATTCAACTGTATGCTGTATACACCAATACCCAAATATATAAGACAAATATTAATAGATATGAACAATCAAATAAGCCATACCAATTGTAATAGGGTATCCTAATACCTCCTTGTCACAAGGAGATAGACCAACTTGACAAATCATCAGCAAAAAAATAACAGAATTGAATCAAATGTGAGCAAATGGATTTAGTAGACATTTACAGAGTATCCCATTAGAATACACAGTTCTCAGGTGTACAAAGGATATTCTCTAAAACAGACCATATAGTAACCCACAGAACATGCTTAAGAAAGTACAAAGCAATGGAAATTATCCCATGCATATTATCGGACTATAATTCACTGAAATTAGAATTAATGGCAAAAGAAAATGCAAAAACTACATAAACACAGAGAAATTAAACAACACCCTCCAGAAAAACCAATGAATCATTGATGAAATTGAAGAAGAAATTAAATAATATCTACAATAAATGTAAAATGAAATCCTTTGTACTGGAACCTGTAGGAGGTAATGAAAGCAATCCTAAAAGGGAAAATCATAGCAATGAATTCTCACATCAGGAAAATGAGTGAACACAAATAAACAACCTAATGCTATACTTAAAGTGTCTAGAAAAAAGTCAAGCTCAAAGCTCATAGAAGGGAAGAAATTATATAGATCAGAGCAGAAATTAACACAATTGAGACTAAGTAAAAATACAAAGAATTAATGAATTGAAGAGTTAGTTATCTGAAAGAATAAACATTG
>PVJX010021425.1:0-31917 GCA_004027295.1 Dolichotis patagonum | reverse complement strand
CTTACAGTAGGACCCCAAGATACACACTACCAACAGTTGACACTACTGGGATTGAAAGATCAAATATTAACCCAAAAGGGGAAAATGGCAAAGTGAAAAAGCAAAATGCAATCTCAAAAACATCTAGTCCACCTGGAACAAGTAAAGGAGAAATTAAAATAGAGGACTTCAAAAGTAACATACCAGAAATCTCTGAAAGGATAGCAAGTGAAATTAAAAAAAAAAAAAACTCAATGAGGCTATATAGGTAATCAAATAGAAGTAATCTCTCAAGTAAAAACAGAAATAACAACCTTAGTAAAGGAATTGCTGAGCACAGCTAGAGAAGAAGTAGATAAAAAAGTACAGTAGTATAGGAAACTGATTGCAACCTTGAATGAACAATATAGAAAAGAAGAAGAATTCATGACAAAAACTCAAAGAGACATCTAAGAAACAAAAAATTCTACTGAAAACTGGCAAAACCATTTAAATGAAGCTGAGGATACAATTGTGGACCTTGAGGACAGGTTCACAATTAGCAATCATGAAAGGATAGAACTTTCAAAAATAACAAAGTAATATGAAATGACAATCCAGCAGATTCAAGATGATGTGAAGAGAAATAATATAAGATTAATAGGCATTAGTGAAGATGCACCAGTCAATGCAAATTACATAATTAAACTATTCACAGAAGTAACAGAAGAAAATTTCCCAAACATGGTGAAAAAACTGATATGCAGATAAGTGAGGCAAATAAAATGCCAAACAATCAAAACCAACATAAATCTATCAAAAGACATATAATGAGTAAGATCCCAGACATGCAGCATAAAAACAAAATACTAAAATCTGTCAGATAAAAGACATATCTCACCTCTCTAGGAAAGCCCATTAGCATCACAGCAGAATTTTCAGTACAAGCACTCAAATCAAGACAAGCTTGGAGAGAGGTATTTCAAGTCCTAAAAGAAAACAACTTTCAATCCAGACTGATGTACCCAGCAAAATTCGGTCAAATTTAATGGAGAAAAAAGATACTTCCATGATAAAGTACAACTGAAGACATTCATGTCCACCAAACCAACCCTACAAAGAGTATTGAAAGACATACTAGACAGAAATAAAAATAAGTACAATCTTCAGAACAACAGAAAGAAACCACCAGGTAGGACAAGCAATTAAACAAGAGGGAAAAGCAGGCAACAAACAACTGGAACATAACATGGCAAAGTTGAGCCAGTACATATCAGTGATATTGACAAATGTAAATGGTTTCAGTTCACCTATCAAAATAAATATGTTGACAGAATGGATTAAGAAAGAAGATCCCACAATATGCTGTATACAAGAAACACATCTGACCTGAAATGAAACTCATAGATTAAAAGTCAAAGGATGGGAAACAGTATTTCATGCAACAGGAACCTAGAAAAAAGCAGGGGTAACTATTCTATTTGCAGGCAATGTTAACTTGAAACCCAAAATGATTCAAAGAGATAAAGAAGGTCACTACATAATCATTGGTGAAAAAATTCAAGAGGAAGTGTTAACAATCATAAATGTATGTGCACCAAGTACAAGAGCAACCAATTATATAAGAAAAATACTAATACACATAAAGAACCAAATATACAAGGACACAATTATAATAGAGGACCTTAAAATATCATTGTCTCAAAGAGACAGATCAACTAGACAAAAATCAGCAAAGACATAATAGAACTGAACCATACGTGTCAGCAGTTGGACTTTATATATGTTTATAGAGTGTTCCACCCAACCACATCAGAATACACATTCTTCTCAGCTGCCCAAGGGATATTCTCCAAAATAGACCATATATTATCCCATAAAACATTCTGAAGTAAATGCAAAGGTACTGAAATTCTCCCATGTACAATATCTGACCATAGTGCACTGAAATGAGAAATTAATGGCAAAATAAATTGCAAAACCTGCATAAATATATAGAAATTAAATAATGACCTTCGGAACAACTGTTGACAGCAGAAAAATTAAAGAAGAAACAAAGCAAATGCAGAAAATGCAGATACAACATACTGCAATCTGTGGGATGCAATGAAAGCAGGCTTAAGAGGTAAATATATAGAAATAAATTGTCACATCAACAAAACAGAATGAGCACAAATAAACAATCTAATGCTTCATCTCAGGCTTCTAGAAAAAGAACAGCTAGTTAAACCCAAAGCTCATAGAATAGAGGAAATTGTAAAATTAGAGCAGAAATCAATACAATTGAAACTAAAAAAAAAATACAAATAATTAGTGAATCAAAAGCTGGTTTTTTTGAGACAATAAAAAAAAAACTGACCAAGCTCTAGCTAACCTTATAAAGAAACAGGAGGAAAAAACCCAAATTCATGCAATAAGGGCTGAAAAGGGGGAAATTACTACAGATCCCATGGAAATTCAAAAGATCATGAATATCTATTTTTAAAATCTTTACTTACATGGAGTGGAAAACACAGAAGAAATGGACAGATTTCTAGAAACATATGAACTACCAAAGCACACCCAAGAAGATATAGCAATTTTGAATGACCCAGTATCAGCTATTGAAATTGAAAATGTGATTAGCAACTCAAAAAAAAAAAAAAAAAAGAAAAGCCCAGGGCCTGATAGATTCACAGCTAAATTGTAAAAGAAATTTAGAGATTTTATGCCAATACTCCTTAAACTCATCAATGAAATTGAAAAGGAAGAAATCCTTCCTAAATCATTCCTGAAGGCAAACGTTACTCTGATACCAAATCCAGACAAAGACCCAACAAAAAAGGAGAACTTATAGGCCAATCTCACTAATAAACAATGATGCAAAGATTCTCAATATAATACTGTCAAATAGAATGCAGCAAATCAACAAGAAGATTATACAACACAACCAAGTGAGATTCATTCTAGGAATGCAGGGATGGTTTAACATACGCAAATCAATAAACATAATACACCACATCAACAGAGCCAAGAACAAAAACCACATGATCATCTCAATAGATGTAGAATAAGTTTTCAATAAAGTTCAACATATGTTCATGATAAAAACCCTTCAGAAACTCAGAATAAATGATGTCTACCTCAATCTCATAAGGGCCATCTATGACAAACTTATAGCAAACATTATACTAAATGGACAAAAACTGAAAGCTTTCACTCTAAAATCAAGAACAAGGCAAAGATATCCATTACCACCATTTCTAGTCAGCATAGTTCAGGAAACAGCAGCCAGGGCATTCAGACAAGGGAGAAAATTAAAAGGAATAAAAATAGGAAAGGAAGAAGTTAAACTATCACTATATGTAGATGACATGTTACACTATAAAGAAGACCCCAAAAACTCCATTATAAGACTGCTAGATGTAATAAACAAATTCAGTAGTGTAGTTGGATACAAAGTCAATGCTTAAAAATTAATAGCATTCTTGTACACAAACAAAAAACTCACTGAGAGAGAAAATATGGAGCTATTGCTTTCACAATAGCCTCTAAAAAAATGAAATACATAGAAATCAACTTAACCAAGAATGTAAAATACCTATATGCTAAAAATTATGCTACACTAAAAAAGGAGATTTAGACGGATACTAGTAAACAGAAGGATATTCCTTGTTTTCGGCTAGGAGGAACCAACATCGTGAAAATGGTCATCCTCCCAAAACTGTTATACAGATTTAATGCAGTCTCAATCAAAATACCATTGACATACCTCACAGATCTAGAGAAAATACTCCTAAAATTCATTTGGAAGCAGAAGAAACCTAGAATAGCAAAGGCAATTCTGGGCAATAAAGGCAAGGCAGGAGGCATCTCAATTCCTGACTTGAAACTGTACTACAAAACTACAGTGAAAATGTCAGCATGGTCCTGGCAAAGATATAGACCTGAGGATCAATGGAATAAATTAGAAGACACAAACACAGCTACAAACACACTCAGCCACCTGATATTTGACAAATGGGCTAAACATGTTAACTGGAAGAACATAGACTCTTTAATAAATGGTGTTGGAAAAGCTGTCTTTCCACATGCTGAAGACTGAAACTAGAAGCATGCATATCACCAGGCACAAACCTAAAGTCTTAATGGATCAAAGATCTAAGTATTAAAACAGAAACACTAAATCTACTGGAAGACAAGGTAGGTAGAAGTCTTGGAGACATATGTGTATTCAGAGAATTCATGAACAATACACCAACTGCACAGAAAATGCTTCAAAGAATCAACACCTGGGATCTCATATTATTGAAAAGTTTCTACACTTCAAAAGAAATCACCAACAGAGTGAAAAGAAAACCCACTGAATGGGAAAGAATTATATGCAGCAGTCATTCAGACAAAACTTATATCCAGGATATACAAAGAATTTAGAAGCATCAAACTCCCCATATTCAAATACCCTCTCCAAAAATGGGCATCTGCAATGAACACACATTTGTCAGATAAAGATATACAAATGACAAATAAATACATGAAAAAATGTTCACCATCACTAGTCATTTGAGAAATGCAAGTTAAAACATCATTGAGATTTCATCTCACTTTGTAAAGAATAGCTGACATCAAGAAAACAACTGATAACAAATGTTGGCAATGCTGCGGACAAAAAGGAGCACTTCTCAATTGTTGATTAGAGTGTGGACTGGTGCAGCCACTATGGAAACCAGTATGGAAATTTCTCAGAACTAGGATTAGAAGTTCCATTCAACCCAACTATTCCCCTCCTGGGTATTTTCCCAGTAAACCTGAAAAGGTCACGTCACAGTGTTGTATTTGCACCCATATTCATAGTAGCACAATTTGTAATAGCTAAATCTTGGAAACAACCAAAATGCCCAACAACTGCAGAGTGGATGAAAAAGATGTGGTATTTTTTACAATGGATTATTACTCAGCTTTTTAAAAATTATGATGTTGAGGCCTTCATATTAAAATGGAGGCAACTTGAGGCTATCCTCATACGTGGAATAAATAAGAATGATATTTATAAATATCACATTGTCCCTAGTGTAAAATGTAATGAGCTGTAGGTGTAATAAAACCCAAAATGTGTAATTGCTATTGTCAAAAAGAGAGGAAAAGAAAGTGCTCTAAGGGATATAATTGCATGTAAGTCTAAGTGTCTAAGATAGATGACTATATTACTAAGTCTTCATTGAATTATGAGCAGAACTGTTTGCAGTCTTACTGTTTGAATTTGTGTGCTTTAATTTTGTAACTTGAGCAACTATTTCTAAGATGGCAGTATGTAATTTACCAACTAGTGATTTCTTAATGTTTTTTTTTGGAATTATGTATTGTTGCTTCCCATTATTTCTGTTTTGCTTTTTTTTCCTCTTAAATAAAATTTTTAAAATATTACCTAGGCATGACTATGATAAGCATTGTGACCCTTAATATGCTTTGTCATAATTTGTAAATTCTTTATACTTTATACCATTGTTTCCTGCTTTCTAGGTGGATTTTACTCTGGCTACTGTCCTAGATGAACTACTGTTTCCTCTCCACTTCATTAAATGCTCAATAAAGGCCCAAAGATAATGTGTTCAGTAAATACAAAGCCTAGGATTGTCTTAGTCATTGTGTTACTATTAGTTAAAACGCCACAGAGAAATGGACCCAGACCTCAATGCATGTGTGAATAACAGACAGACCTCTGGAGGTTTAACTGAGTTCATAATAACTTATTTAAAATTGTGCTACTTTTGTTTTCAGTTAATGCAGTAAGAATATTAACTGTTATAAAGAGAAATAACTCCACCTTAATCAACTTTATACTTAGAACATTTTAATATAATGTGATTTTTATTTTTTATTGAAACAAAATATTTGTATATAGATATGAGAAATGTGTTTTCAAATATATGGATTTAATCCAAGAGTATCTATATTTGACAAATTGAGCATTTAGAATAAAAGCAATGATTTTATTTGAATTCTGTATACCTTATTGAGACATTTTATTTTAAAACTCTTTTTCTTGTCTGAAAAGTTAAACAAACATGATGTCAAGCTCTCAAATTCTATAATATTCTAGCTGTATTTCTTTCTATTTTCATACACCTAATTAAGTCTATTCTGTTGTCCTTTTTAAAAGAATTTCCCTAAGTTTTTAAAATCATTCTCATGTCAACTCATCCGAATTTTTCCTTGTCCTGTGAATAAGTTATTTTGACAATGATATCTTGACTTCATAACACTACGACTCCTTGGTGTTTGAGTAGCTCACAAGTGATCACGATCAGCATGCTCTGTATTACTTTATTATTCTAATACGCTTGTCACTGGATGCTTAGACATAATTACAAATGTAACAAAGAATTGAAGTTTCACCCCAGTGAGAAAGTTCGTATGTGTGAGGTCAACTTCTAGTTGCTGGCACTTTCACTAAAAAGAAAAGAAACTCACAGCTCAAATGCAGACAAAGGAACTCATGAACAACACTTTTTCCACTCTGAGTCCACGGAACTCATCTGCTGCTGTGCCTGTGAGAGATACATGCTATTTTTACATCTTCTGGGATTCTTAGTAAAGTATGACATATTTCTGTCATGGTCAAATGCTGTGAATACTGATTCAGAGCGGATATATTAAAAAATGTTTCTGAATCTTTTAAACGTGTATTACTTTTTTTAAAAGAAACAAAGATTGTTTGTTTGTTTTGGTACCAGGTATTGAACTTACAACATTATGCTTGCCAAGCAGGCACTTATGCCACCAAGCTAAATCCCTGGCCCCAGAAACAAAGATTTTTATATTTATCTTTATGTTAAGAAAACTAGAAGCTTAGAATGTGTATTTTTTCATTTAATTTAGAACTACATAACATCTTTATGAACTCAATTCTAAATGGCTATATTAATTATTTAAGCAATTTAAGATAAATCAGTGGTTCACTGATTTGTCTGTATATTTCTCATTTTTAAAAGTATTTGAAGTATGTATACTTTTATGATTCAGTGTAACTCGTGAAATGTTCAGAAGCAAAATGAGATAATTTTATGTAACTCCAGGTCATATTTTCTATTTCTGTATGTTTCCATCTCATTCATACCTATCACTATCTATAAGACCTTATAGATGCTTATTTCTGTTTAATAACATAATAATCTTATCAATTATATTATTATGTGGACATCCAAACAATTATTATTTGATTTGGTGCCTGTTGTAATCCATAGCTGTATTACTAGATGCAATGCAATCTTTATAAATAAATGACCAACAACTACTGGACACTTAAAGTAATCATACTTTAACAGCTATCTCATTTATTCTGCATGATAATAATTTAAAATTTCCACACTTTTTAAAGCAACTACTTACCAAGCTGCAACGCCATTTACAAGTTACTTGACCACTCACATCTAGCAAAACATTGTAAAGTATTATACAGAAGTCCGACATATCTTTAAAAGAGTAATGAGCCAACCTTGTTCTCATGTTTCCTGAAGTCTCTTTAAGAGATAATACACTCCAGTGTGTTTTCACTGAAATTTTACCAAACCATGTTACCATACTTACTTAGTGACTATCTCACTTCATATTTAGCATGTAATAAAATACATCCTCTTTTCTTCTGTTTTTACATTTTCAACTTGTGCACATCTTTTGTAACTTAGAGAACAATCATACTGTCTTCCATATCAAAAGATAAAATTCCCGAGCAAAAGTCACACAACCAACTCATAATAATTCATTTCACCAGAACTCCTCTGTTCCTTACAGGCAAACTTGCCTAAATCAATTTTAGGCCTGCTACTACTTAAACAACTTGTAACTTTAACAAACTTCACCATATCTCTCTTCCACTAAATGCATAGAGAAAAAAAATTTCTCTACATTTTTTTTGGCTTAAAGATGATTGTTACTGGCTTGTCATCTCCATGCCACACAATTTATATTTTGAAATCTAATCTCAATGTGGTAATAAATGGTTAATTTACAAAGGCGAGCCTCTTGCAGATAGATTTTGCATCCTTATAATCGATGTATAAGTAAGCCAGCCATCTGTCTTTTGATGGCCCCTTGCCTTCACTGCCCCATCATGTGACGACGTTATCATCTCCCTTTTGTGCATCTATCAATTCCTCAGGGTGAGAACACCTATATATTGTCATATGTGAGGAACAGGTTTTGCTCAACACTGGATCTACTGTCACCTCGAATTTGGGCTTCTTAACCTCCAGAATAATGAGAAAATATTTTTCTATTTATTTAAATTTTGTATTTGTATGTTTCATTGCAGTGGTATAAGTGAGACAAAATTTCATGATTTATACTATAACTCCCCCAATACATCAAATTCTTAGCCCCTACAACTGTGACCATGATTTAATTTGGAAATAATATCTGTAGCATATCAACTGGAAATTTTCAACATAAGGCTTATTAAAATGCTTTTGGGATATGATAAAACATTAGGACAGAGGCCAGCAATGTGATGATGATCCCGTGAGGATGGGGTGACAGTACCTATAAACAAAAGAAAGCTGAGGATACCTGTATATCACCAGATGACGGGGAGAGAAAAGATTCCATTCAGATTTTCAGAGGGACCATGTCTCTGTCTGAACCTTAATTTTATAGGAGTAGATTGGAGAGCTGTGAAATATCTCTGTCTGTATGAAGATCTATGTCTCTGCTTATGTGTATGTTTACGGCTACATCCATGCCTATTTTAAGGCAGCAAGTTTGATGTACTTGGTCAGGGAAGCCCAGCAAAAGTAACACAGCTGACACATCGGTCCTTCACGTAGTTTTCTTAGGTTAGAAGCTATCTACAAAATTAGTTGCCTTTGGGAAATCCATTCAAAATTTTAAGGCTCAATTTTGCCATCTATAAATTAAAGTCATAAAAGTATCAAACCATACTACTCTGTAGCTATTGTATTCTTTTTAATCACTTTTTAAATTTCTAGAGCACATTACAAAGATTGACTCTGTTATTTTCAAGAACTGAATGTATTTTAAAAAAATCAGCATCCTCTATAACAGCAGAAACTTACTAAGTATATCATCTTGTATTTTCTATTTTTAAATGGTTTTTCATTCTGTCCTTTACACCATTCAAGAGAAAGTGACTAAGAGAAATGAAGTACAAAAAATAAATACAAATTGTAAATTAATTCATTATGATATTTAGCTAGCATTTTTATCATAGACTGTTTAAATATTTAATTCTTTCTAAAGAAAATTACAATATATATAAATCTGTGAATTTACTGCATTTCCACATAGACAGAATTCAATGTTTATCATCAGATATATTAATATAGGTTCTTACTCTGAAATACCTTTCCTCTTTATTATTCAAAAACTATATATTCTGAAATATTTTAATAACTCAGGATAGTTTTTCTAATAATATTTTTGTTTCTTTTTGAGGTTTCATTGGATTGCTAATTAATTTTTGATAACAACCATAAAGTTGAGAAATCTGAGTGTTGAACTGTTTTAAAGATTTTTAGTTGGAGATTATATACATATAGAACAAATATGTATTATAAAGTTTACTGGTGCCACCTAGTGGCAATACAAAGAAATCTTAAAAATATACTTTTCACTGAAATGTTAAAATAATTATATAAAGTTTTCAAAAGTTTACTTTTATAAGCTTTGCATAAAGTGGGCATCAATGTATAAAAGGCCACTCTGTAAAAAGTCATAAAGTGAATTTTGAATTTCTTTAAAATTTATTTTCTGTTACTATTTATTTTATTATTTCAAACACGCTGATTGTGAAATGCAGATTTAACAAATGGCACATCCTGACAAAATTAAACATTTATTTTCTTGTTTCTACAAATTAAACACATTTCCTCCATATAGCTATTAAATGATATTGAGCTGTTGGTTCCTGAATAAATAGCCACAATATATTCATAAATTATCAAAAAACATGTAAGTCAAAGAAAATATACAAACTGAAAAATGCATCCTTATTAGAAACTAATAAAATACAGTAAAAAATGTATCAGAGGAGCTGGAGATTTAGCTCAGTGGCATAAGCGCCTGCCTTTCAAGTGCCAGGTAATCAGTTCGATCCCTGGTACCTATAAAAAAAATTAAAAAATGTATCAGAGATTCAACAAATCTAAATATTTTCAAGAATGACTTCATTAATATAGTTCTGTATTTTTAAAAAATGCAGGTACTTGAAATGGTGTTACAATGATAAAAACAGTACCATCTTATGTTTTAATTTTCAAAAATAATAACCTTTAACCAAGCTTATCATCATGAAGGTGATAAAATAATGATACATGAATAAGTTGTTTTTCCAGTATGAATATCAGTGGAATAACTGTCATTGAAAATTAGTTTTTTCTTTTGCATCAATAGCACCTTTGAGGTTCTTGTGAAAACTATTTATGCTTTACAAGTATCTTCACTTTATTGTCTTGTTAATGTCTGCAAAAGTATAAATGGTACATAACATGTTTTATAGTACAACATTTTTCAGGTTTAGTCATGATGGCTTGAATTTTATATATTTTTAAATGGATTTGATCTGTCCACAGTGCATTAGTGAGAATAAGACATTCCCCGACAGTGTTGGATATTGTTAACTAAAATTTCAGATATTTTAAGAAGAATAATCGAACCCCAGTACCAAAAGAAAGAAAGAAAGAAAGAAAGAAAGAGAAAGAAAGAAAGAAAGAAAGAAGAAAGAAAGAAAGAAAGAAAAAGAAAGAAAGAAAGAAAGAAAGAATAAAAGAAAAATTACAAATTAGTATTCTTTTTCAGATAAAAATAATATACTATGGTAAGCAAAAAGATAAAGCCTTTACTGTGTCAGCTTTAATTTAATTAATTTACATATAAAAGCAAATGATTAAAACATTATATCACAGCAAATTACTTTAACATTGTTGCCTTTGCTGTTTGCCATAGATAGCTAAACACATCTTTTGATTGCTTGTCACAATTGACAGAATTTAATGTTACCATTATTAAATATTCAAGGATAAAAAATGAGTCAAAAGAGTGCAATACTAAACTTATAATCTTAAATTTTATATTAAATTATATTGAATCATAATGGATGTAAGAAAGACAGGCAGTATGTTGTATGGAATAAAGGAAAAACTAATGCATTATTCTTAATATATTATAGATTCCTCAAGTTTCAATAAGTGTAAAATATATTTATCTATAAATCACATTGTATATACTTATGGCTGAATGACAAAGAAAGTTTCAATGTGCACTGTAAATCAGACATTTGGCAAAAGTCTTGTCAGAAATATTTCTCACTCTTTTATGGAGAGAGAGAGGAGGTTACCAGAGAGGGAGAGATGGGGGGGTATATATTTGATTTTGAACCATTTAGTATGATGTTGGCTATTAGTTTGTCATAGATGGTTTTTATTAGTTTGAGATGAAGATCCTCTATTCCAGTTTCCTGTAGGGTTTTTAGCATGAATATTTATACAGATTTTATCCTTGACACTGGTGATATGGTGAATTACATTTATTGTTTTGCACATGTTGAACCATTTCTGCATACCTAGGATGAATCCTACCTGGTCATGTGTTTCATATTCATAATGATTTGCTGCATTCTGTTAGCATGGTTTTTTTTGCATCTGTGCTCATTAGGGAGACTGGTCTATAGTTCTCTTTTTT
The DNA here is from genome assembly GCA_004027295.1 of Dolichotis patagonum. Taxonomy (NCBI): domain Eukaryota; kingdom Metazoa; phylum Chordata; class Mammalia; order Rodentia; family Caviidae; genus Dolichotis; species Dolichotis patagonum. The sequence continues at coordinate 20,286 of PVJX010021425.1, read as the reverse complement.
GTTTGGGTCCCTATCTAGTTTTGGTATCAGCGTAATACTTGCTTCTAGGAATGATTTTGGAAGTATTGCTTTCCTTTTGATTTCATTAAAGTGGTTGAGGAGAAAAGGAATTAGATCTTTCCTAAATTTCTTGTAGAATTCAAAAGTGAGTCCATAAAGATTTGAGTTTTTCTTTGTTGAAAAGTTTTTAGTTGCATTTTCAATTTCATTGACTGACAGCAGATTATCTATAATTTTTATATCTTTCTGATTCAGCTTCCGTAAACTCCACAAAAAGAGTTCTATATTTAATGAACAAATGTGCTTTCTTAAATGGATACAAAGTCAACACTCTAAAATAAATAGCATTCTTATACTCAAATAACAAACTCACTGAGACAGAACAGCTTTCATAACAGTGTCAGAAAAATGAAATGCTTAGCAATCAGTCTAACAAAGGAAGTAAAATATCCTTACATTAAAAGCTAGAGTACTATGAAAAAGGAGATGAAAGATGATGTCATAAAATGGAAAGATAACCCTTTCTCTTGGGTATACAAAAGAAACATAGTGAAAATGATACTTCCAGAATTGTTATACAAATGTAATGATATCTCAATCAAAAAATCATTAGCATATCTTACAGAGGAAAAAAAATTCCAAACATCCATTTGTAAAAAGAGAAGACCTGGAATATAAAAAATAACTAATAATTCTGGTGAGCAAAGTTAAAAGAGGAGGCACCAATATCCCTGAATTCAAATTGCTCTAGAGAGCTACTGTGATAAAAGCACTATGGCACTGAAAAAAAAAAAAAAAGAAAAATCTGGAACAGATTAGAAGATCCAGAAACAACTTCAAACGTACTCAGCCACCTTATTTTTAACAAAGGGGTCAAACATGTTCATTGCAATAAAGATAGTCTTTTTTATAAATGGTGCTGGAAAAAATGGTTGTCCACATGACAAAGCCTAAAATTTGGCCCATGTCACTTGGCACCATGCACTACTAAAATCTAAATGGACCAAAGTTCTAAATATTAAAACCTCAACACTAAATCTGCTGGAAGAGAGAAAAGGCAGGGCTGTGGAAGACATAGGCAAAGACTTCATGAACAAACACAAATTGCACAGGAAATACTACAAAGAATAAACAACTGGGATTTCATTTTATTGAGAAGCTTTTGAACAGCAAAATAAATCACCAAGAGTGAAAAGACAACCAACAAAGTGGTAAAAAAAAAGCTTTGCCAAAAGCTTTGTTCTCTAACAAAGAACTAGTATGTTGAACTATAAAGTACTACAAAAATCAATCTCCTAAATTTAAAGAACCTTTTCAAAAATGGGGTTAGGGTTGTGTGAAATATAAGAAACCACAAAATTTGTAGAAGAATTCTACTTGAATAAGGCTGATGCAGAAAATGATGAATCTGTTTAATAATAAGACAATATTACACTTCTGTAAAATTCTCATAAGAAAGAAAAAGAAAGTGTCATTGAATATGTTTCTTGCTAAAGTTGCATGAAAAAAGAATCTCCTGAGCCAATAGATAGCAGTGATCCCATTACTGATAGTAAAAGTCATCCTACACAGTAATCCTCCTCATTTTTGACTCTCTCCTCACTATTGCTTCCTTCACACCAGTCAAAGGTTTTCAAAGGTAAGTTCAGGTAAATTTTTTATTTTTCTTTACATTTTGTATTTTCTTTATTATTTTGTATCATATTATGGCATGGTAGTGATTTTATATGAATATTTTTGGGTTGTGGTATGCATCATCTGGCTTTCCCTTATTTCTTGTGGAGAGAGTCACCTTGATATAAAAATGCTCTGGATTCCATGCATATTTCCAGAACAAATTATGCTCACAAACCAAGAATTTATTGTATGAATGCCCTTTAAAACAACAAAATCCTGATACTTGTGTCCTAATTTGTCATTTCAAATGTATAAAAAATTTAATCTTAATTTCAGTGAGGACAAAGCATTGGGGGAAAAAAAGAGATACCACTTGTCAAATCATTTCTTAGAAAGCCAACTTACCACCAGCGTATAATAAGAGACTTCCATTCATATGAATACAGAGCAGTGATCATAGAGTTCCATGGAAGTTTAGTGTGACCAGTGTTCAACTTCAGCCTATTAAGAGCAATCACTTAACAATTAAGAAATTTCACCTATGGAAATATAATAATTTATACATTTAGGTATGTTAAGATGGCTAAAATAAAACTTTCTGGTTAGAGCTTTTAGTCCTTCAATGTATTCATAAAGAAATAGTGGCATACATAGTAAATGACATCTAGTGAAAATTATGGTAATAATCCATGTTTCTCAGGCACCAAGTATGAATTCTAAAGTAAAGAGTCACTGTATGGATTACACTAATGAATTTATTTTTTTATTTTTATAAAAAAAGAATTTATTTTTTAATTTTTTTTATTTTTTTAAATTTTATTTAAAAACAAAACAAAACAAACAAAAGAGAAAAAAGGTTAGCAGCAATACAAAATTCCAAGGAAAAAAAAAGAAAAGAACAAAAAAAAATACTAAGATCATTACTTGATAACTTACATACTGTCATCTTGGGAATAGTTGTTCAAGTTACAATGTTAAAACATACAAAGTACACATTCAAGCAATGAGACTGTCATGATCTAACAAAAACAGTAATATGGTCAGTCATCTTATACACTTAAACACACATGCAGTTATATCCTGTAGAGCACCCTCTTTTCCTTTCTTTTTTACAGAAGCTATTACACATTTTGGGTTTTATTACTCCTACAGTTCTTATTACTTTTTACACTAGGAAATAGGTATGGAGAATTCTCAGAAGACTAGGACTGGAAGCTTCATTCAACCCAGCTATTCCCCTCCTGGGTATTTTCCCAGAAAAACTGAAAAGATCATACCACAGTGATACATGTGCACCCATGTTCACAGCAGCACAATTTTTAATAGCTAAATCTTGGAAACAACCAAGATGCCCATCAACTGCACAGTGTATGAAAAAGATGTGGTATTTTTATACAATGGAGTATTACTCAGCTATGAATAAGGGTGATATTGAGCCCTTTGTAGGTAAATGGAGACAATCTGAGGCTATCCTCATTAGTGAAATAAATGAGTCATATTTATAAATATACTAATGAATTTAAATGAGAAGGCTCATCTGAGGAAGAAAGATACTCAGTACCAAGTTCTCTTAGAAAGATTATTGAAATCAGTAACTAAGAAAAACTAGTCATATATTACTGCTTCGATTTGCTCCAAGAATACAATTTTAAAATTATTTTAGTACCTGTATGTCATTAATATGTTCAACCACCATGAAAACAATTTAATGTTCCCTAAGATAATCCTAAAAAATCTTCTCTTTTTCAATTATGATAACCAATAATATATTATTATTATTATTTAAAAATCTTTTTACATAGATTGTACAACCAGTGCTTAAATTGTAAAAAACATATGAATAACCACAATGTTTATCAAACCACCAAATCAGAAAATTGATGAACATTTTGACATTTGAAACAGCTTAGTGTCTGTCTACTCAAGAGATTTTTGAAAATCAAAAGAGTAAGACACAGAAAAAAATTTATAAGGTATATGACTGTTTCTTTAAAGGACTATTTTATGAATGTTAGCTGTAAGCTGCTGAGTAACTGTTTTGCTTTCTTCTTTTAACTTCTAGAGGAGACAATTGAATGACACTTAAGACATGGGAAACTCTGACGCCGGCTTGGCTGCCTACTGTACCAAGATATTGTCCAGATCACAAAACACTGGTTAAACATTCCACATCAAGTAACATATTTTTGTATGTTAGCCAAGCACAATGGCACATGCCTGTAAGCTGGATACTGGGATTACTGAAAGGTCAAGCTCAACCTGAGCATTTTATACTATGACTGTGTCACACACACACACACACACACACACACACACACACACACACAAAGGAGTGGGACCTATCTCAGTGGTAGAGTGCTTGCCTAGTATGTGTGTGGTCCTGGTTTCAAGCCTCAGTTAAATGAAAGGGAAGGAAGGAAGGAAGGAAGGAAGGAAGGAAGGAAGGAAGGAAGGAAGGAAGAAAGGAAGGAAGGACATTTTGAGGGAAAGAAATGTTACAGAAACAAAGAACAAAGAATGCATATAAATCAGACAATGGAAATTGAAGTTGTTGCCCATACATAACAGTGAACCATGCCAGGGCCTGAGAGAAGCTGAAGAAAATGTGACTAGTTTCTCTGAAGACAAGTCAAATATTTCAACACTAGCACAAATTAAGAAATTCAAGAGTAGGAAACTTTAAAAGTGTATAAGAAGAGGTCAAATATAGTGCCATACATACAGAAAATGAAAATAAATCATGACTTCCTCCATGTAACTCATAATTGATGCTTTCCAAAGATATGCTATGCTTGCTCAAGAGGGAACCTGAAAACTGTCCTTTGTTTTAATATACGCCCCTTCAAATGTTATAATGCAAACTTCTATCAGATGACAAAAACATTTAAATTGTTAGATGTATAGAAAACCAGCTCTGATAATAATAGTGCACTCTACTTTGCAAATTTTGTAATTTTGTTTATGTACGTTACATGCACATTAAATTATTCAATATTTCTTGCTTGAATTCATATAACTAAATTTGAAGAAATTGCCAGCTACTGTTATCATTTTGAGATGGAACATATTTTAGGTAGAATTCATAAATTACTATGTAAACACACAGTTAATATCTGCAATGCCTAAGTTTCAGTTTATTGCACCAAATGAAATGACAAAAGAAAAACTCAAAAAACCTAAAAATTAGGTGTTCACCAATTATCTAATGCAAATACTTTTCTCAATAAAGACAAGGAAGTGGGAATTTAGAGAACATGAGAGCACTGTGTGTTCCTAAAGAGCAACCTGAGTGGAAGCACAAAAACATAACCAGCAGGTTTTTGTTGTGTTGTGTTGTGTTGTGTTGTGTTGTGATTTTAAATAGAAATTTTTACTTCATATTATTTCAATTGCTATGCTTACATATGGCATCCTCAGCACCAGTTTACAATGGCAATTTAGTAAAATCTGGCAGCACAATTTCTAATGATTGATAAAGGAATATATGGATTCTAAAGCATAGCATATATAGACTGAAAAAAATGAAGAAAAGGAAATGTAAGGACACCAAGTCTACACAAGGACACAGTTACGTGAGAAGTTAAACGGCAGTTCAAATAGGCTCCTGTCTTAGTTCTCAGATTAAGACCATGAAAAAAATAGTATTTAACTCTCAAATATGAGGGTGAATCTCAAATTTTTCAGACAAAGTAAGAGTAAGTCTTAAGACATTTAAATTCCTGTTCTCTGTTTTCAAAAAAGCCTGAAAATAATTTCTTCGTTTTCCATTTGGTCTTTCTGTGCATTTTCTAACAACAATTTCTTCCTTTTCCATCTGGTCTATCCATGCGTTTTCTATATGGTTTCTACTTTTTTAAAAAAATAATCATGGCTAAAAGTTAATATCTGAAAACAATATGATAATAGCTAGGAAGCCAGAAAAATACTTAAGAAGCCTAAAATGTGGAGAAGTCAAACTAAGAATGAAGGACCAGGTAACTTTGGTGTCTTGTGATTTTTTTTGCCATAAAGCCACTAAGGCTGGACATTTATGAGACTCACGATGTGAAAATATTAGAATAGATTTGACCTTTTTCAATGTGTGGAAAGAAAATTTGGGAGAAGGAAACAATATCAATAAGAAATATAGTTTCATAAATGAATCATAAATGAATCCAACATGGACAAAGATCAAAGGACAGATGGTTATATGTCTATAAATGCACACTCAAATGCACAGACATGCACTATAAATGCATAGACATGACTATCTTTAGTAAAAATTATTGTCTAGATTTGAGTTAAAATACTCTTAGATGTTTCATTTCAGAATTGTCTAATAATAAATTTCTCAAAACACATGTCTATCTTTAAACAACACATCTTTGTTTATTTGTGTTTGTATTTCTTAAATTAGCTTTAATTGAATTATAAAATTAAATTTAATTCTCAAAGTATGTATCAGAATGTATATATATATATATATATATATATATATATATGTACATTCATTCATTCATAAATTCCTGAGCAATATATATTCATATGATCAACAAGAAATCTAGGATAAGCCTCTTAAAGTGAAAGAGAAAACTTCTAGTTTAGAGGGATTTGGACTATGAAATGCATGGTAATCTCTAAAGAAAAAAATACTTTTTATTTCAAATAAAGTGTCTAGGGGTCTTCCAGGAGACAAATTAGAAACATTTATCACCCTTTTTGCTAAGATCAAGTGTAGGAGACAGAATAGATAATCAAGAAATTCCAACTGTGGCCATTCTTTCTTTCTCTGTTACTTGATAAGAAATCTACTAATCACATGATCCTCCTGCCCGCTCTCCAGAGGGCAAACATGATCTAAACCAACCAACCAAATTTTATTAGGGATCACAGAATTTAAACCAAAGAAATTAGGACAGACTAATTTTGGTAGGGAAACTAATGATTTTAATAGAAAATACCTAGAGAATAATTAATAAGGACAAGATAGAAAGGCCCAGTGGGAAAAAATGGAATAAGACTACTCTGAGAGTTCAGTTCTTTGTTGTACTCAATTCTTTCATAAAACAAATTTAAAAAAAACCCGCAAAAACATGAGTTACAACTCATCTTTTCTGACTCTCAATTTGAGAAAAGTCAATTTTTCACTAGTCTCACAAAAATTTATCTGGACAATAATTCCCAAAATCAGGGACAAATTTAAATAAGTTCATATATAGTAAAGGGCATTTCCTGATACTTCATCTTAGATTCATCAAGTTGATCACAATAGAACTTATTTCTCTTTAAACAGTCTCATTTGAGCATAAGGCAATTCTATTTCTTGTGGACAGTACATTTCTCAGTTTGTATCGTGTGCATTTACATTAGTTAATTATTGGTATCAACTCAGTATTTTAACATGGCTCAGCTTGTCCATAAAAAAATCAAGCATAGTATAAGTAAATATTCAAATTAAATATTGATTGGTTGATTCTGAGCCACGTGGCTCTAAAAATTTTTCTAAGAAGCCACATTTATATGATATAATGTTTAATGCTTTGAAAAGTATGTTGTTTAAAATAAGTTACATAATTCAGTTCATTTCAAAATTAACTCTTCTGTTTTTAAGCAGGCTGTCTCTTTCCCCTATCTTCCTCATTTCTCTTCTCTGTTTTATGAATTTACTGCACTGTTTACAATATAAGCAGTTTTAGTTGACTTTCTTATCAGACATTAGTGTCTTCTTTTATGGCAGTAGTAATTAGAGAACTTTAATGCTTTCATACACACTATATATGATCTTCAAAAAAGGCTTGAATTTTTACCATATTATGTCATATTCATAGATGAGAAAACTTAGGTCTAGGAATGAAATAGGAATATAAACAATATTATTATATTTTCTGTATTTCTGCCTATAGATGAAGATTATGTAATAGAAGACACAGAAAAATTTAAAAATGTATAAAATATATTACATGGTTGTTTGAGTTAAAATAGTGTGTTATTAAAAATAAGTATGAGAGTAGATCACAACCTAAATCATAAATTATGCCATCAAAATTCAAAGGAATATTTTTGCACACATATCCTTAAATCAATAGCAGATACAAGTACATATTTTTAAATGAGTCTTTGTAAATGTTGTTTTAAAAATCTCTCAAGCAGAAAACATTGTGGATAAATGCATGTTCTAATTACAGTAAGTGAAAAATAAATAATGTAAATATGAAAATAAAGTTTCTCAAAATAAGCAAAAGAGACATGGCAAATAATATGTTACAAACAAACAAACAAACACAATGAATAGTGATATTTCTGGGATGATACTATTATAAATTAAATTTGGAAACTTTATCTGGAATTATATTCCACATTCATATTTATTAATGATAAAGCTGTGTTTCTTTATATATGCATTCCATTTTGACAAAGGTGATGTCATCTACTGTGTTTGACTAACATTGGCAGATGTCAAGTAATGCTATCGGATGCTTGCAATGGACAGGACTATGTGAAAAAATTCTCTGTTTTTGAGAAAAACCTGGGTATTTTAGAGGTTACAAAATATTGTATCTTTTGTGAGAGAACTTAAAAGTTAAAATTAAAGTGTGATTGAATCCTTGTTTTCAAAAAAAGTTTGACAGTATTCTTCAATTCAACAATTACTTGAAGTAATTCTTCAAGTAATTCCACAAATGCAGCAATTTTTACATTTCAGATATATTTACCTAGTAAAATTTATAATCAAATACCAGTTTAATACTATAATTAAAGTGAGTTCTTTGTCTAAATTTAATTTGAAAAATGATGTGACCCTAAAAAGAGCAATGTGCTGCATAAATAATTATATAATCGAAGCACTTTTCCCATAGTCACTATATATTTTCTTGTACAGATTGTCTTATTAGAACAAAATACAGTCAGTGAAGTTCTCTCTTCTATTAGTTTCTGAACAATATAAAACAAGTAGCATATCTAAACAAAGCATCTTAAAAACCTAAGCATATTGGTTACTTTGATATTTTTGTATGAAGAAATCATAGCCTTAAGTGGTATTCAGGAGATTTTATTGGTAAAAAAAAATAGGTAAAAATTGATGAAGTCATTAAATTTTCAAAAGTTATAAATTATCCTGTAAAGCTTCACTGGCTGCAAATTAGCCTGTGCTGTAGCCCTCTGCTAACAATCTATAGATCATTTTATTATTCATGAATTTTAGTAATTTCAGGACACCACAGGTCATCTTTTGCTCATTTATTTGCTAAACACCTTGTGCTTGTATGCCTATGCTGAAAAATTGCTACTATTTACTCCCTGTGAGACAAGCAAGCCACGAAGTGCCGATTTTGGCCCCAGACATCCAGTATGCCAGCCTGCGCATACATCTTGCTGTCAGTGAAATAAATGAGCCCTTAAATTGGCTGCAAAGCTTTAAGAACTGAAATTTATATGTCTAGTTATCAAACAGAAAGTTCAGAACACCTGCCAATATGAAACATAATTGTGACAAACTGTTACATTTTACCTTTAACTTTTCAGTTTTAATACCATAGCTTCATTATAAAGTATTGCACAAAATACCCCAATTCAGTAATGCAAAGCAATGTGACTTGGTAGTCATCCATGTGTGTGCATGTGTGTGTGCATGTGTGTGTGTGTGTGCATGCGTGTGTGTGTGTGTGTGTGTACAGGGTTCTACCATTTAAGCACTGGGCCATCCATCAGCCAATGGATAATGTGACACAAACAGCCAGAGCATCAGAATTTTCTTTGAACTGAAAGTCAAGCCCCAGCAGATTTGCCAACTTCAGCAGACATAGCTTCTTTTCAAATTCACCTCAAAATATTAACCATACTGAGAGTAAAGTACTTCCATATTTTTAATTATTTGAGAACCTGCTAGTTGAAAAAATACTAAATATAATAAATCCCTGTGTGCACAGCTGTAAGAAGGAAAGAAAATTCTTTAAGGGTTATGTGACTAACAGAAAACAAAGCCATTTTTGAAGCCAGTATCCCTTGCCAAGGTGAAAAAGACAGAGATTGTGAAGGGAAATGGAGTCCATAACTGATTACTAAGTAGGATATTAACATATTTATATTAAGAATTACAATAATGAGGGAGAACTATGGCAGATACTAAATATTTAAAAACATTCCTATATGTGTTTTATATTTAATTATCACTATGACTTTAATTTTAGTGTCAAAAACTCAAGGTACATCCAGGGTGACTAACTTGTTTAAGTTAGAAATATGCTACACATTGTGGAGCAAGAGTCCAATACGTGATTTTATCTTTACAATCAAAGTACTAATCTCACTGTGTTAAATTGATGAAACCTAAGAATGAATACATCCCAGCTGGATCATACAGAATCTAATTCTTATTTTCCCCTATCCCACACCACATTATGCACAGCAGAAGTGATTCTCATGAATGGAACACTAATTTCCATTAGTGAAATGCAGTCTCTAAGCAATATACACCCCTCAAATTGTATTTTCACAATTCCTATGTTACATACATGTGGGTCCGTCAATTATTGTGCACAAAATGCAGAAATTAAATGAAGGGTGAAACTGGAAGTGCTTTACTCTTAGCTTGGTTACAGATTATGCTTTTTCTTTCTAGCTTGCTAAATGACATTCTGTTCTGTACAAAATCTTTGAAATTTCTTTTAGAATACCAAAAATAGCACATAAAACTAGATTCCTTTTGAAGCTATGATATTCAGTTTAAAACTTCCATACCATTTGAAATGTTCAAATTAGAGATTTGTAAAATAATGCATTGGCAGTGTAATTGTATCCTCCCTGTCAATATAACTCACAAAAGAAACGATGATTATATCTTCCTTTATGAATTCACTATGTGCGCAATTCCCAAGGCTAAGGAGCGGCTGTGGTTATTCTGATGGAAGAACTATACTTAAGATACGCATGACACTTTTTCTTTGATTAATTTTTTTTATGATTCAGATGTTCACTTTTAGGTTGGCAATATCTGATGATTTATCCTCTTGTTAGAGAGGAGTGTGATTTGCCTGTCATATATTTTGCTAACTGATTTTCTGAGTCACTCTCTCTTCCATGATATTCATCTTGTAAGCTGTCTTTACAGTGATCTTACAAAAATACAAAATTGAGTATTTTACATTCCTATTTAACTGCCTTTGTACAACATTCAACTCTATTATTTTGAATTATAATTTCAGTTATAATTTATCTCTTTACCAAGTGCTATGGGTTACTTACAATGTCAAGATTTCCTAACTACTAAGTATGAAATAACTAATTCATTTCTAATTATTTACCTCTTTTATCATTCAATTCCTTATAACAAAAAATCTTTAATGATACTATTTCTAATAATATGTTATCAATAATTTCTTGGCATTTTGTAAAGCTGGAGCTTGAGTTTATTATGAAAGAAACATTTCCTTAGGAAGCCTTAGAAGTTTTATGAAAATCTAAACTTGTTTTGCCTTTTAAAATTTTTATGTATCAAAGGGTCCACTATAAGGATTTTATAGTCCCATCAGAAAATAACCCTAGTATCCCTTGCCAGTGATGTGCTCAATCTGAGCAGCACATTTGTACTTGTGTTCCCAGGTGTGCACAAGTACTTCTGTGTCTTTAAACCCAGATGTGAGCCTCAGGGGACACCTAGTGTTGCCTATTCAATCTTCCTGATAAGGACAGAAGATGGTGAGTGAGTGTGAAGTGATAAACAATGTGATTCCTCTTTCTTGCAAAAGAAAGCAAGATTAACTGAGCATGAAGAATATAAAAGACCTCAATATTAGAGTGTTTGAGTTGCATTGGAGAAAAGTAGGATGATTAGAAGTTTGGGAGGGGCTGCGGAGAGGTGAAGTAGGAAAGGCTCAATGAGTAGGTGTCTAATTCACTTAGTTTTTGTAATGGAATGGCTCCTCATGGGACTTATTGAGAAAATGCACACAGATGAACACTTTTGTCAGAACAAAGGGGTCATAACTGTAAAAAGTATAACAATTTTCAAAGTAAGCTTTCTTCTCTGTTTCCAGAAAATAGACTTTGGCATTGATGTTGGAGGTTTCAAGGAATTCAATTAGCCAGTTGGCACTTGCTGGCCCCACTTTTTGGTTGTAGGTGTGAATATCGTTCTCCATGCTGAAGTTGATGTGGCAGACTGTAACACTCTGGTTCCCTGGAATGTGCTGTCATCTCTAACTCTTCACACAGACTATGAAGTAGGAAATGGATTACTAGGTAGATTTCTTCATAAGGTCCTTTTTGGAATTCCAGGTGAACAGGTATTTCTTTGAGGTTCATTCCCCTAATCTTGACTGCTGCATACAACAGAACTGACAATGAACCACTAATGCATCCCTGCCATGGGTCTTTCTGCCCTCATACCACATAGATATAGACAGTAGGACCCAAGGAAGATGTTGGAAGACAAAACCAAAGATTTCCCATGTTGTCATCATGAGGGCCTTCTTCTCCATTCCCATCCAGAAGTTGTGATTGCATATCATGTCCATTATTATTACAGCTTTGTCTTAAGTCAGCTTCTGCAGGCTTCTGTTTATACTTGAAGGTATCATGGATCCCAGTTTATGGGATATTTGCAAACAGAGTCATGAAACATGGCTAAAGGGATAGGGTAAATGGAACTGTTGTAGCTTTCAGGCTGGAAAAATGACAGAGATATAAAAATTTCACTCAGGCAATTCTCCACATTTGGGCTCACAGTCCAGGATGAGGGTCTTGCAGCAGTTTCTCCAGTGTTGTCAACCTTGATGTACATGGCTTAGACTTTGTCACACTAAGGTGTGGACATGTACATCTTCTTGGTGTCTTTGTTCAAGTGGTGACTTCCTAAAGTGTGTGTACATGGTGTAAAGATGTTCATTGGGGTAAGCAGATGAGGAACAAAGCTTTAAGAAGTGAGACGCAAGTGTGCTGCTCAAATGTCCTGCTCTTCTGCTGTTGGTCCTGACCTAGATCCCTGATCTCCTAAATGAGTGTATGGTGAAGGCTTAAATAAAATGAGACAAGTGGTATGATTTTAGGGCTTCACAAGGGTCAAAACCCTTTAGCTGAGCTTGATACTCTGATTTCTCTGGACTGCCCACTTTTATTAGGTCCAAAGCAAAGGGATGGGAAAATGAGGAAAGTGCAGGCAATGAGGTGCACCTTGGGTGTGACTTCAGCGATGTCTCCAAGTAATGAATCATGTCAATTTAGGAGAACTGTCTTATCATGAAGACATGGTAGGAGTTAGAATGTAGAAGTAATTACTGCAGCTGCAGTCTCTACCTACCTAATTGATGTTTGAGCCAACTGTCCACAACTGTGGCCTACTCTTGCCCTTTGAGGTAACTCTGGCCTCATAGGCCACTACAGGCCTCAGCCAGGACCAGTGATTCATAGAGGTTCACTTACCATGAATCATCTCCCATCACCAGGCAAGGGGTCAAGGCCTAGAACAGACTCACAGATAAACAGTGAAAGCCAATTAGTTAATTTTAAATCCTGCCCAGAGCTGGTTCATAGTGGTCTCCAACATTCTCCCATTCTTGACTATATTTTCTTAGCATTTTTTAAGGGTTAAAGATACTTATAATAAATATCCAAATTCACTTAGTTTACTTAAAATTCAGAATAAACTAAAGAATTATGACCTCAAAATTTTTAATAAATGGCTAATTATTATGTTTGGAGGCAGTAAGACCTACAGGTAGATGGAAAGAAGGTAGGGAGTGAAATGGTACCCTCTTCCTTCATTACAGGAATACCTGGTACTCTTATGCCAAACAGTTGTTCAGGCTCAAGATTGCTGTGTTTTATGCTGTCTGTACGTCCATGCATGAACAAGGTTTTCTTACAAAGTCGTATTTCTGCTTCCTATGACTCATAAGAAATATTTTCTTTTCTTTATTATACCTACAGCAAAACTTACTATACTTTCTTCAATTGCCAAGTTTGTGAGTCCTATATTTCTCCTAGAAGCTCGTTTGCTCAGGAAAAATTACTAAGGGATTTCTACATTTAAACATTAATAGTAGGATCCTAAAAAACTGTTATTTGTTAAAATTCTATAATTTAGAATGCATCAATTTTAGAGATATGTTTTAGCTAGGTGAACAGTGAGGAGGGGGTCCCCTCCTGTTGCCATTGCTGCCACTGAGATAGAAAGGAGTCATGCAGGAAGGCTCAGAGAAATGACTCTCCATTCATTGCTCCCATGAGTGGGATAAATCACTTGGGGAGACCGAGAAACTGGAGGGAACAACGGTAACAAAGGAGGGTCCCAACAAGGGTGTACAGAATGCACAGGTAGAACTAGTGATATGAATAATCTGAAGCAACAATGACAATATGAGTCCACACAAGGTAAGTTAGTGTTGTACTTGAAGACAAAGACACACATAATAGAAGCATGTAGGCGGCACCACCGTTGTTTCTCTTTTTTGCTGTTTTCTATTTTTGGTTTCTTCTTTTTTTTTATTTTCCTTCTTTTTTCTTTCACTTTTCTGACTGACTGGGAAGAATTCCAGTCACAGAAAACTAATCCCAAACCCAGAGATCAAGTTCAGACAATCCCTTGCTTACTCCCTCATTGTTTTTCTTCTACCCTCTCCATTAGTTTCCCAATGTCTGAATTACCACCCTTTGTCCTCCAAACTTGCTTCTACTTTATTCAGTTATCTTACTTTTATCCACAATGCTTCTTAAATGTCCTCTTCAGAGTAAAATCACTCTACCAAGGGGAAGCACTGAATACAAGCTCCCAATTTACAATGGGTTCCACTACATTTATTGTAGATTTTACTTCTATGGTTTAAGGTATCAAATTAATAATTATCACAGTTTGTCAGTTTCTAAACTGTGCTTAATGATATTGTTATTGCTAATTATACTACTTTAGGTAGGATGCCATATCTATTGTAATCAGTTGTTCTCCCTTCTGTAACAATACTGGAAAACCCTGGGATAACAACCTCAAAACAGCTCAGTACCAAAGAACTCAGGACTGAGGCAAACAAATATCAAAGCCTCTCACTAAATTAACTGACACATGGGATCTTAGAACAGACACAAGTCAAGAACCTCCTTCACACAGAAGACATTCCTGAGGAAAAAAAATTTTCTTAGAGAGGGTTTGATAAAAGTGATAGAGCTAATTACTAGAAAACTTATATGAATCAACACAGAGAACAAAATAAACAGTTTTGAAATATAAAATGACAAGACATGGGAATAAGATGCAATCTTAGATCTCCACACAGAACAAATTCAAGAAACAATGAAATGAAAGAAAATTAAATATGCACAACTGAAATTTCTGAAATTATAATAGCCAAAATAAAGAAACAAGATAATGAGAGTAGAAGAGATCAAAAACAATCTTGCAGGTTAAAAAGAAAAAAAGTCAACATTCATGAAAAAAATTGCTAAGTAAATCTAGAGTAGAGACAGATTAAAAAATAGACAATGATACAATAATGATGGAAACTGTGAAAAAACAGGGAAAAAACAGAATGCATGAAATAGATTCAAACACATATCCAGAAAATTAGAAATCCTATTGAAAGCTGACAAAACTGATCGAATGAAGCTTCAGACATTCAAGACAGGATCACAGCTAGTGTTGGAGACCACTGTAAAGCATCTGTGAGCAGAATTAAAAATTCACTAATTGGCTTTCTATGTTTATCTGTGAGTCTGTCCGAGGCCTCAGTCCCTTGCCTGGTGATGGGAGCTGATTCATAGTAAGTGAACCTCTATGAATCACTGGTCCTGGCTGAGGCCTGTAGTGGCCAGTGAGGCCAGAGATACCTCAAAGGGCAAGGTAATGCCACAGCTGTGGACAGTTGGCTCAAATATCAATTAAATAGATAGAGACTGCAGCTGCAGAAATTACTCCTACTGTCTTACTTTTATCATGTCTTTATGATAAGACAGTTATACAGAATTGACTTGATTGATTACTTGGAGTCATCCTTGAAGTCACTCCCAAGGTGCTGTTCACTGCCTGCACTTCCCTCAGTTTCCCCACCATTTTTTGTTGGATCTAATAAAAATGGGTAGTCCAAAGAAGTCTTTGTCTTAGCCCTCACGGTCTCGAGCTCAGCTAAAGGTTTTTGACCCTCCTGGAGCCCTAAAATCATACCATATGTCTCATTTTATTTAAGCCTTCACCATAGACTTGTTTGGGAGATTAGGGATCTAGGTCAGGACCCAATAACTGGCATCTGGAAAAATCCTTAGACTAGGGATTTTATCCTGAACTAGTAAGTCCACCCAGTGTGGGAAGGTTTGGATACAAAGAAGGCCTTCACAGGAGGAAAACATCACTGGGGACACCTGGAGAGAAGAGAGGGAAGAAAAAGGGGTGAGTCCTCCTGCTGTGAAAAGCTGTTTTATCTGGGAGTAAAATATGGAGCAAAAGGTTTCAGCAGAAGTGTAAAGGTACTTACAACTGCTCCAAAACCTGCTTAAATGCTCAGGGACTCTTGTGCCAAGGAAAGAATTTTAAAAATGATATAAGAGGTAACCAAATATAATCTATGTTTTCCTCAAACAGGCACTAAGGAAATTGATATTTGTGAAAGAGTTGGAAAAAATCTTAAAAAGGCACACAGCACAGGACAAATAATTTCCCCTGAGAGGTTCTCAACTTGGAATCTGGTCCTTTCAGTTTTAAGTCCCTTAAAGAGCTCACAGTCAACAGTCTCTGATTGGGACATGGAGGGAAGAGAGCTCCCTGCTGAGGCACCTGCCACCAAAACAAAATCCTTAGAAGGCTCACCTCAGCAGGGGCCAGAACCTTTACAAAAAGTATCTTGAACAGCTCTATCCAAATCTTACAGGTAGTGCCAGAAGAGGCAACAGCAAAGGGAGCAAATAATACCCTCCTTGCTGGCTTCCCAGTTGGAATTGAAAGAGATGCTAATGATCATTTTATTCAAATGCCTTTTGAAATACAACTGCTAAAAAATCTTAAAGTGTGGTTAAATTGTTAAATGGAGTCCAAAGTCCATTTACTGTGGGACTCTTACAAAATGTTTTGTATACATATCAATTGACAACTTATGATATCAAACATCTGGCACAAACATCCCTGTATCCTACTCAATTCCTTCATTTTGATGTAAAGCTAAAAACTTTTGATTTGGAGCAGACTATTTATTTAAAACTACTCCCAGCAAGGACACTGGGGCTGCTTCTGTCATCAGGAAGAGTTCCAAGACAAATTTGTGATTGAAGATTTTCAATTAAAATCTTTTCATCTCAACCTTCTAATTTTCTTTGTTTTAAATGTCAATTAAATATCAATTGCACTTTTATTGCAATTCCTTTTCCTTCATAATTTACTGTATTAACCTGCTTAAAATATTTAATCTATTTTGTTACATTTTTCAATTACATTTTTCAATTTTCTATCACTTTTATTGTGCATGCATCTTTCTTAGATCACCAATACACAAATATTTTGATGACTATATTATTTAAATTTAAATGACCACATGTTAAAAATATAAATGATAACAAATGTACCAAAGAGAAAATTGAAAATTATGCCTCATAAAAATGTCATTTGAGGGCCAAGGATTTAGCTCAGCAATGCAAGCACCTGTCTGGCAAGTACCCAGTATCCAAAAAAAAAAAAAAACATTTTAATATAATAATTACAGGAACTGAATATAACTATATAGTGTTAGGAGACATTTTAGACATAAGCCATAGCAGATATTTATTTTCATATTATTAACAAGTGTTTGCAGTACATGAATGTTATCTTCATTTCTGGGAGTAGGTGTGTGTATGTAACACAATTTGATTGGTTTTTAATCCTCTTCCAACCTACCTCTTTTTATTTTTCTCTAAATCTTCTTTTCCTAGATCATTCTTGTTACTATCTTTGGCTCATGTTTATGACATAAAATACTTGCATTTATTGTGACTATTTGGTACATGTAAATGAAACATCTTAATTCTTTTAACTGTCCATTCAATTTCCCTTTACCTCATTCTCTGGTCACTATCCCATTTGTTTAAAAAAAAAAAAACTTTCTCCTTGTTCATATTTATCAAATTTCATTTATCTTTTTACTTGTACTTAGTCTTCCTCAAAAGGGAGATATAATATGGTTTTGAGTTTTTGTGTCTGATTTATTTCATTTAATATTATATATTCCAGATGTGGCTGTTAGTCCTAAAAAGTCTCAAATTTATCCTTTTATAGTGTATATGTAAACCTCACATTCTTTATTTATTCATAAATTAATGTTCATCCAGGCAGATTTACACTTTATGACTTTTATTGATCTACACACTGGTATGTATATATCATTATAATATAATGGAATTAGTTTTTTTTTTAGATAAATTTAGAAAATGTATAGCTGAGTCAAATATAATTTCTAGTTTTAGTTCTTTGATAAATTTTCATATGGATTTTCATAAATATCCTTTTACTTTACAATACAACCAATAATGTAGGAAGGATCTTTCTTTATTGCATCCATGCCAGAACTTGCCATTCTTTGACTTCATGAAGTCTTCCATACTCTCTGGTGTAAGATGAAATTTTAATATTGTTTTAAGTCATGTTTCTTTAATGGCCAAGGATGTTGAACATTTTTCCAAATATCTTTTGGCCATTTGTAGTTCTTTTCTAAAAATGCATATTCATTTCACTTGCCATTTCTTTATTTGTCTTCAGCCTGAGTAAAAACTGGTAAACATATTTTCCAATCCTGTAGATTGTCTCATCACTGTATTAATTGTTCCCTTTGCTGTATAGAAACATTTTACTGAGAGCAACCTAAAGATATAGTAACAGTAGGGACTAAAGGTTCATTTACATCCATACTTTTAGTAAGCCTAGGAAGAATATAGGACTCACCTAACAGGCTATCCAGGACGAATTCAGGTAACTGGCCCTCTTCTTCATTGTTTTACCCAGCAATTGGACAAACATCAACCACACAGTAGGACCCTAAGTACACACTACCAACATTTGAAACTAGAGGAATTGAAAGACTAAATACTAGACCAAAAGTTGAAAATGACAGAAAAAAAAAGCAAAATACAGTCTCAAACATCTAGTCCATCAGAAGAAAGTACAAGAAACACTGAAATAGAGGACTTTAAAAGTCATACATACACATGAAATCTCTGAAAAGATAGCAAGTAAAATAAAGAAACAAATCTATGAGGCTACAGATGTAATCAAATTAGAAATAGTTTTTCATGTAAAGACAGAAATAACAACTTTCATAAAGGAGTTGCTCAGCATAGCTAGAAAAGAAATAGACAAAAAAGTAACAGGAGCATAAGAAACTGATTGAAACTTTGAATGGACAATTTAGAAAACAAACAGAATCCGTGAAACAAATTCAAAGACATATCCAAGAAATGAAAAATTCTATTGAAAGATGGCAAATGTCTAATTGAAGCAAAGGATAGAATTTTGAACCTTGAGGACAGAAGCGCAGTTAGTGATCACAAAAGGATAGAACTTTTAAAAATAACAAAGCAGCATGAAATGACAATTGAGTAGCTTCAAAGTTATGCCAAGAGAAACAATATAAGATCAATAGGCATTGGGGCTGGGTATTTAGCTTGGCAACAAAAGCACATTCCTGGTAAATGCAAGGTTGTGAGTTTGATCCCTGGTACCATAAAAAAAAAGTTAAAAGAAGATTAATAGGCATCAATAAATATACAGGGACCAATGCAAATGATATTGATAAACTATTCAAGAATAGCAGAAAATTTCCCAAGCATGAGTAAAAAAAAAATTGATACCCAGATAATTGAGGCACATAGAATGCCAAACAGTCACAACCAGCACAAACCTACACCTAGATATATAATAATTAAAATCCCAGACATATAGCATAAAAACAGAATACTGATAGCTGTTAGAGAAAAGACATAACTCACCTATCAAGGAAAGCCCATTAGAAACATAGCAGACTTCTCAGCATAAACCCTCAAGTTAAGACAAGCTTGGAGTGAAGTATTTCATACCTGAAAGGAAACAACTTTCAACACAGTGATTTACCCAGTGAAACTTTCTTTCAAATTTAATGGAGAAACAAGATACTTCCACAAAGAAAAACTGAATTACTTCATGTCCACCAAACCAACCATAGGAAGAGTATTGAAAGACCTACCAGATAGAAATAAAAATGATCAATTTCCAGAACAACAACAGAATGAAACCACCAGGCAGGTCAAGCAATTAAGCAAGGGAGAAAAGCAGAAAACCAACAACAGGAACATAACATGACAAAGTTGAACCAGTACCTATCAGTTATATCCATAAATGTAAGTGGCCTCAATTCACATATTAAAATGGATCAAGAAACAGAATTCCATAATATGTTCTACGCAAGAAACAGATCTGACTCAGAAGGAAACTCATAGACTAAAAGTTAGAGGATCAAAAACAGTATTCCATGGAACAGAA
This sequence comes from Dolichotis patagonum, assembly GCA_004027295.1. Classification (NCBI taxonomy): domain Eukaryota; kingdom Metazoa; phylum Chordata; class Mammalia; order Rodentia; family Caviidae; genus Dolichotis; species Dolichotis patagonum. The sequence goes on along the minus strand of PVJX010021425.1, from coordinate 230 downwards.
ACCCAGATAAAAGCAGAGGTAGCCACTCTGCTTGTGGACAATATAAGCTTCAAACCTAAAATGATTAAAAGAGATAAAGAAGGTCAATACATATTTGTTAGTGGAAAAGTTCAAAAGGAAGAGCTAACAATTACATATGCACCAAACAAAGGAGTACCTAACTATATAAGACAAATACTATTGGTCATGAAAATTGAAATACACAAGAACACAGTTGTAACAGGGCACCT
>PVJX010021424.1:0-22770 GCA_004027295.1 Dolichotis patagonum | reverse complement strand
ATCTAAGTCATTTATAGCAAGATAATTAATAAGTAGGACATATTTTTCTGCCATAATATACATGTCATGATTAATTTTGCCAAGTACTTCCTTACATTTCATGAGCGCTTCCAATTCCCAAAATAAACAGGCTGGTCACTTGAAGTTTTTTTTTTAATTCCTATTTTATAGATGAGAAAAGCAGAGCTCTATGAAGTTCAGGCACTTGGCTCACTGGGCAAGGGCTACAACTAACATCTTCACACGTGTCATCTACACGTGTGTCACTGCCTCACGGCTACTGTGCACAAGCCAACACAACCACATGCCAAGAATGGGGCTCTCCAAGGAGGGGACTCGGGCCAAGCCCCCGGGAGTCCAGCCTGGGGCCAGTTTCGGACCAACACGCTCTGCCAGCAACATCGCAGACAGCTTGTGAGCCAGCCCAGCCAACAGAGGGGACACGTGGGGCTGGCATTAAATGTCAGGAGCCAGGACACATGAGCCCCTTCTGTGACAGACAGGAATGAGCTGGGGTCTGGCTGGGGCTGAAGGGCCAGGTGAGTGTCCAGCCTTCTCAGGGCGGGAGGTGAGAAGGGCTGACCCAGACACAGGCCGTCCTGTCATTCCCCTCCTGGGGACCTGAGGTGAGTCTTTTGTCCTCCCTGAGAGGCTTCTTGGTGTATAGCCAGGGACTTGGCTTGGGCCTCCTCTAAGTGAAGAACAGAGTAGGGACTAAGGAGGCAGACCACAGCTGGCTTACATCCATCCACCCGCCAGCTGCTAGCTGTGTGAGCCTGGGCTGAGTGCTAAACCTCTCTGTGCCTCAGATTTCTCATCTGTAGAATATGAGTGACTCCAGACCTTCCGTCCTAGGGCCGGGGTGGCGAACCTATGGTGCGCCTGCTGCAGCAGGCTGTTTGTATCATTGAAAGTGCTAAAAGGTTCACCATCACTGTCCTAGGGGAAGAGAATGTGGAAATTTAGTTAAAATGCTAACTGCAGAGCCTGGCACACAGCAAGTGCTTAATAAAAGCTTCTCATTATCACTGTGTCTGCTCTGATTCTAAGTCTAATGAGGCCATCAACTGGCCATCCATGAACCACGTGCACCTGAAGGGTCTCCCCTATGAAATCTGGTCCACGGTGCAGAGGCCACTCATGCACACAGTGGCTCATCCGTGGCAAGGGCTCAGCAAGTATTTGCTAAATTTGAACTACTTGCTAACACTTGGACTAGAGAGATTTTTTTCTTTTTAAGTCAGGCTTTTTAGATTCTTTTGAAGACCCTTTGGTACCCAGGTCCCCTTTGCTGTGGACAGCACAGGCCTTCTCCCCGAGGGGGTAGCTCCCTGCTTGGAAAATTCCCAAGTGCAAAAATCAAGGGGAAGATCAACTTCACACTTACCTTTCTCATGGAAAGAGCACAGAGAAGGCTCGGGAGCAAACAAGCACACAGAGCAGAGAGACAGCACTTTCCTAAAATACTGCCGCCACCGAGGCCCCACCCCACATGAGCCCTGCAGTCTCCCATAAGAGGGCACCTGTGTCCTGTGCAGATAGCATGGAAGTGGACAGCTGGTGTGCTGGGGAAGAGGCGGGCTACCTCAGCACACGACCTCCTTTCCTCCCTCTCCCCTTCCTGCCAGGGCTCAGGTACACAGGACCCACCTCATCTTCCCAGCCTCATGGCCACCCAGCTTCCCCCCAGCACATCGACTATCCCTGCTTTCTCTCTAGCACTCATGTCCAACTGGGATAGCCTCACATGTGTATTTACTGTCTGCCTCCTCCAATCCAATGCAGCGGACACCAGCACCCATGGCCCGAGCACTCGAAGTGTGCTTGGAAGGCACTGCACGGATGGACTGTCACCAGGCCTGGAGCGCACACTGTGGCCAAATGAGATGTGCCGTCAACACAGATACACACGAGATCCTCAAAACTTCATATGAAAACAAAGCATCAATAATTTGCCACACTGGTTACATGTGGAAATAGTAGCAACAAATATCAAAACTAACATCAACTTTTTCTTTTAATTTTTCAAAAGTGGCTACTAGGAAATTTAAAACCGCACCTATGGCTTGCATCATTTTCCATCATGCAGTATTGCTGTAAGTCCTCACCGTGAGCCCCAGCCCAGAGGTAGGGGCTGGTACCTGGTTGGTGCCCGACTGGCTGGATAAAGGGTGGCCTCAACAGTGGGAAGGGGGCCCTGAAGCCCAAAGGAGGGTGGGGGTGGAAGGTGCCAACACTGCTGAATGAACACGGCTTTCCAGGGGCAGCCAGGCCATGCAGCCCATGAAGGCCAAGCCTCAGACCCGGCACAGGCGCAGAGAGAGGTTCAGGGTCTTGAAATGGTATCAGTGCAATGTTTGCCCCAGGGAAGAGTGACAAGAACAGCTTCCCCAGGCAGGGCAGCGCAGAGCAGAAGGGACCTGGAGGCCGGAGAAGAAGGCAGCCTAGGGGAGCCCAGGCAGGATAACTGAAGCCTCTCTCTGCAAGCAAAATACAGAGAAGTGGGGTGAGACAAAAGGCACCCCTCAGAGGGAACTCAGTACATCCAAGCCCTAACCCTGGGAGACCAGGAAAAGCAGACAACGTGGAGACACAACTACACACAAATGGATCCCCAGGCAGGGTCTCAGCTGCCCCTTTTGCTCTCTCCCTCCTTCCCCACTTGCTCCTTCCTCTACTTCCCTTCCCCCCTCACTTTCACTGGCTCCCAAATTACAGCCTTTTTTCAGCAACAGACACAATCAAGGTGCTGTGGGTCCTCTTCATGAATGGCATCTCAGGTCCTCTCCAAATGGAAAGTGCTCCTTAAGGAGGAAGTGAGTCTGCTTTTTTTCTCTACTTTTTTTTTTTTTTTTTTTGGTACCGGGGATTGAACTCATGACCTTGCGCTTGCCAGGAAGGCACTTAAGCCACTGAGCTAAATCCCTGGCGGAAGCGAGTCTGCTAACAGCCAGTCTGGGGGAAGATGTACACCCAGGAGGACATAGGCCCAAGAGCTGGCCTCCTCCCTCTCAGACTGACCAGTATACAGGAAGTCCCGGGTGACTGGGCTACAGGGCCAGGGCCGGGTCGCAGGCATGCATCAGGAGAAGGGACAGGGATCTTCATCCAGTCATCATCCAGGCCCAGATTCATCTGAGGCCCTAACTGGACTCACTCCCCAACTCTGGGCCTCAGTTTCCCCACTGCTGGTAAGAATAACAGGCCTTGCTCAGTGGAGGCAAACCTATGGCACACATGCCACAGTGAGCTATCTGTATCATTTGAAAGCTCTAAAATTTTCACTATCACTGGCCCAACTGGTCCCCAGAACTCTCCAGCCCCTGAGTTGACTCACAACACATAGGGGCCAAGAGACCGGGAAGGATGCAGGAGGCAACAGGGAACGGTGGGGCCTAAGGACAACTGAGAGCAGCAGGCTCAATAAATCTGAAAGGGGCAGTGGGCAAAAGGCACGCACGACAGAAGTCAGAACAAAGAGGGACAGTGGTTACTTCTGCAGTGATTCCAGGTGGCCCGGGAGGGGCAGGAGGGAGCCTGCAGGGAACTGAAGTATTCTATGTCACCACCCAGGTTCACAGAGGTGCGCCCATCAGTGAAAGTCCACCACGCTGATTTAGGATTCTTCCCCTCATTATATGCACAGATCCCTCCATTAAAGAATCTTTAAATAAAATAGAAGAGGCAGCTGCAAATGAGCTCCAACCAACAACTGCCAATGGGGACTACGGATCCAGTGTCACCAATCCTAATTAGAGATGCCCGAAGTCTAGATTTTAATGTGAAACTGCTGGATTTGTAAATGTTATTACTAGGCTATTGCAAAAAAAAAAAAAAAACACTGTGTACACACACGCATACACAAATGCACACACACATGCACATACATGCACACGCACCTGCATGCACATGAACACACATTTTTCAGGCAGAGCTCAATATGTGACCTCATAGATTCAGTGGTGGCGAACCTATGACACACACGCCACAGCCAGCTGTTTGTTATCACTGAAATCTCTAAAAGGTTCACCATCACTGTTAAAGATCAAGTTTTGAAAACAGGAAAATTCACCTCTCTGCTAGAATACAATGTGCCTCACATACAACTAAGTCAAAAAGGATATTAAAAAAAGTTCGCATTTTGCACATGTATCATGTGCTAGGCTTTCCTTAGAGTTTTTAACCTTAATGCTTAAAAGAAGCCTACAAGGCAATTGAAAATTATTCCCATGCTATAGATGAGAAAACCAAGGAAGAGCGAAGTCGTGTACCTGACCTAGGGCCTCAGAGCTCAAGGGAATGCCAGACTGTCTGCTTCCAAACTGCCTTATTAAAAAAAATTCACAAAAAGAGTGATGACCATAGTAACAGCTGACACTGGGTGTGGTTTTAGAATATGTAGAAAATATGCCAGATGTGGTGATACATGCTTGTGATTCCAGTTGCTGAAGAAAGAGGCTGAGGCAGGAGGATCACAAGCTCAAGGCCAGCCTGAGAAACTCAGCAAGACTGTCTCAAAATAAAACTTTTCAAGGAGCTCAGCACTCCCTGGGTTCAATCCCTAGCAATGTGAAAAAAAGAAAGTAAAAAACACGAATGCTGAAGTGGAGCTGTGTTTTCCCCTCAGCAACACTGACTGCAGGCCCCAGCTGAGGAGCACGTGTGAGGTCCCCATCCCCTGGGCAATGCACTGAGCCTTTCCCTATCTTAGCCAGAAGTTGCTACAGGAGCACAGCCCCAAGGCCCACATCCGGGGATCTAGCTCTGGCAGCCTTCCCAGCTCCCCAGTGGCAGGCCCAGATCACATTTCACAGTGAAAGACTAGAAAGCGATCTCCATGCAGCTACTTCTTAAATACACGGCCAGTTGCTCACTGACAATAAGGTTGATAAGAATACATATTTTCTGCCCAACAGGGGCTCTATAAAACTATTTGCATACTGAATCCAAACAAATAGGGCCTGTTCTAATGTTTTCTGAATTACCTCCTTTGCAAAAATGATCATTCACCATTATAGACATCTAGATCAAGTTACAGAAATTTCCAGCACTCCAGAAGCACCCCTTGTGCCCCAATTCCAACACTCCCAGGGGTAATGCCGATTCTGACGTCTCTCACATTAATGGGTGTTGCCTACAGGAATCATTTTCTACAGGGCCAGTGCTCTGCAGTCACAGTCCCCACCTCTCCCTATTGTCTCATTCTGGGCCTCGCTTTACTCTTGTCTACATCTCCAGCACCTGAGCTTGTGATCTCAACTCCAAGAGTGGGTGCCTGGGACCCCAGTCCAGCAGCATGGGCCGGAGCCACCACCTTCACAGTAACCAACATCAATAGCGGAAATTGCCGCAGGCACAGCAAATCCTTAGTGTCAGAGCTGGAGGAGGTGGCAGCTTGATCACCTGGCAGAAACCCAGTTGGCCAGGGCAGAGTCACTGGGTACCAACTCCAAAACGGCAGCAGCTTGGAGGAACAAGGAGGAAAAAGGTAAGCCTGGAGCCCTGGAGGAAATCACTGTGTAGAGAGAACAGCCAGGGCAATGCAGGGAAATGAAAGCATGTAAGGCGAGACAGTAAAAAAGGGAGGTGCCACCAGCTCAGGAAGGCTTCCTGGAGGTGGAGACTCCATGCAGTGTCACTATGACTACATTTCCTGCAGAGGGATCCTTCCCAATTCAATTCCTTTCCACTGGAGGCAAAGTATGTCTTCCCATCCTGAAATCACCCATCCATCTCCAGCCGGGTCTCACAAGCTCACCTACTCACGGACAAACAGGATTCCTCCAATGCCACAAGGAACCCAAATCAAGGCTCAGAATATGGGGCTGGAGCTGTGGCTTCATGGTATCCTATGCTTGCCTAGCATGCACAAGGCCTTGAGTTCAGACCCCAGAACAAGGGAGGAGGTGTCCTCAAAATAAAATAAAACAAAAATAAAATGTTAAGTTTACTGAATAAGAAACAATGAATTCAAAGGCAATTAAGTTAATTTTCAAAACCATCTTTACACAACAGAACACTGAATCCTTTTTAAAACTGGAGGTTCAAGAAAACTGTCAGATTTTATTAATCTCAGTATTTCTGAACCTCCGATTTTCAGACCAATGGAAGAAGACTTCTGTCTTAGCACTGTGCTCTGCAAGGCCTGTGCCCAAGCCAGTCCACATGTGCTAGTGGAGCTGCCTCCTCCTGGCAGCGGCTCCCTTAGGAGAGACACTGCATTTCTGTCAGGGCTGGGTACCTGTGTTGGGTGATAACCTTTTCACTGTCTCATCAGCCCACTAGGCCTCATGTCCACATCTCAGAGCGGGCCTTGATGGTTTCAGAGTCACCATTATTTCTCCAGAGGACCAGGGGGTGGCCTGCATTGCTTGGCATCACCCTTATGGCTTGGGGTTAAGCGTTTCCTAGTACCTCAGAGAAGAAGAGGAATACCCAGTCCAGACTGGGTATGGTGGAGCCCCCATTAGTATCCCCCACCATGGGCTTCCCAGATAGCTGTTAAGCAGCTCATCTCTGCATAATCCCATGGGTACTGAGAGATGTTTTCAGGGGACTATTCCACCCATCTGGAAGGACAGAGAAGGTGGAGGAAAGGTTCTCAATTCCCTCCCATGGGGGACAGCATTACCAGGCCCCAGGAGGCCTAGAGACACAGCCAGCACCCCTCTTCCCATCTCCTCAGGCTCTTGTACACATAGCCATGTTTCAACTGCACAGGAAGCTGAGCTGACCCCTGAGTTCTCAGTATGGCTCCCCAAACTTAGACCTTCTTGTAGCATCGGCAGGGCACAGCTTCAAGGGGCAGGCAATGGACAGCAAAACCACAAGTGTCCAGGAAAAGAAGTTTCATCGGTTCTCATCCTTGCACTCGTATCCACCATCCACCCTGTTAACACTGCACCAAGAGGCTGTGTGCAGAGCTCACCTACAAGATTCCGTGCATCACAGCCTGAGCTTCAGAGGGCACTTGTTGGCTACAGACCCTGACTTGGAGTGGGGGTGAAGTCACCTAGGTGGGGCCTAGGAGTCCACCTTCCTAACAGGCTGGTGATGCAGAAGCCACAGGTCCACAGGCCATTCTCAGAGCAGCCAGGTTCCACTAGACCTTGCCTCCCAGAAAAGGATGAATCTTAGAGCAGAACTTCAGAAAAGGTACCCTTTAAAACAGTGAGCTCAAAGAAATGAACCTCAAATGGTGAAATGACAGGTAAGGTGACTTTCGGAGTGGGGAGACTAGAGGGTTGCAACCAGGACCATGTGCCAACATAACCTTCCAATCCAGCCTTTTGGGGCTCAGGAAGGTCCCCCTGGACATGTCAATGGGGCCCTGCAAAGACCAGGGTGCTGGCACTGTCTGGCTCACACCACTCACTTCTCCAGTGCCACCTTTCAGCCCACAGTGTACTCTCGCTCTCTGCCATGGCTTCCTACTCTCCCCAGCCCTGAGGAACCAACCCAAAGTGCAGACATTCCCCAGCCAAGGGCCCCTTCCCTGCCCCTTCTCCACAGAGTGACGCCTGGCATCCTCATCCCCGCACGTGCTGACCGCAGTTGCAGACCCTGCTCTGGGGAACCAAGCACTAATTCAAGCCAGCTCTCCCCCACCGTGGCGATTCACCACCACCTAGACTCTTCAAGCCCACCCCTGTTCCACAGCCTAATTCTTCCCTAGCCAAGAGTCTGACTCCACCCAACATACATGTGTGCGCAACACACGAAAGCCGCACGCACACAATCCTCGTGTGTCGCTCTAGTTTATCTCAAAATCCAGATTGGGGAAGGGGCACACGTTCTGGGGCTAGAAGGCTAAGGTCAGCGTCAACTCTGGTCCAGGGGGCAAACCATGCCCATGAGGGGTATCTGCTTTCTGTATTACTGGAAAGGTGGGGCGTGTTACAACCCAGGAAAGGCGAATTTCTCTCAGAAAGCCTGATGGCTGCAGGGTTGGGGTCGCAGCGGGGTAGTGGCAGCGGCAGCTGGCGCCGAGGGCACCGATCTCTACGCGCCCCAACGGAGGCAAAGCCGCGGCCCTGCGCGCCTATTCCGGGAAATGCAACGAGTGCTCGCCGGCTAACCGCGCCACCACCCTGGAACACGCGGGTTCCACAGGCGTCCTGGGCTGACCTGCCGGGGAAAGGGGCAGCACTCCGGGGCGCCCCCCCCAGGACGACCCAAGTCTTCTGTAGCGCGCCAGCCCCGGGCGGGGGAAGCGCAGCGTGAACCGCACGAGGTTGCCAGCGCTGTGAGGGGCGCGTCTTCCAGCAGCCGGACAGGACTGGGGAGGTTGCGGGAGTTCCCTAGGGTCTCCCTGGGGCACGAAAAGGTGAAGAGGGACAACGAGAGGTACGTGCCTTTAGATCCTTCTAGCGCCGCCGCTCAACCTGCGGCGGAGGTGCGCCACACCCCATCTCCACGGTCCAAATTGAGAGACCCTCTAGCACGATTGAAGCCTAATGCCCGCTCTGCCCCAGAAAGTCCCATCACCGCCCAGCCGTTGACACCCTCTCTCGTGTGCCAAGAGCAAAGCCCCCGAACGGTCGCGGTCCCGGGTACGCGCGTAGGGAGCGGTGCACGTCCTCCAACGGCCACCGCCAAGGGAATTGGAGTTCCCTGGCATCAAAGTTGCCATGCGTCCGGCCGCGGGCTCCGAGCGAGGCACAGGGCCGGGCCAGTGGCTCCTAGGGAAGGAAGCTCTGGGCATTCGCCGAGGGCAATGGCCGCGCCAGGAGCAAGTGGCTCTGCGACTGCGGTCTCGACCCCTTAGCTCCAACTTTCTTGCCTCTCGGCAGGCGAGTGGCGCAGGGAAGGAGAGGGAAGCGGGGAGGGAAGGGCCAGTGCGCGCCTCTGGGTACCGTGTGCGAGTGTGGAGCGGCGCCGCGCCGCGCCTCGGGCTCTGCTCTCCGCTGGATAGGCCCCCGTGTGCCGCCTGCTTGGGCTCTGGACACCGCCGTGTCTCGCCGCCGGTGCGAAGGCTCATTCGCGGCGCGTCGGCCGCTCCGGGTCCCCTCGGGCCGCCCGCTAGCCTTTCGCCAACCGCAACTTCAGGTGCGCCGCTGGGTCGGATGAGGCGCGCCCCAAACGTGCAGAGGCTCGGCAGCCCCGAGCTCCATGCCCGGGCGCGGGCCGCTCCACCCCGCCGGCTCAGCGCTCCGCCGCCGTCGGACGCGTCGTTTGGCCGCGCATCGCGCGCTCAGCCCGCGCCCGCTCTCCGAGCCGCCGCCGCCGCCGCCGCTCAAGTCCGCGATCAACTTTCCCTCGCTTCCTCCGCCCCGCGCGGCCCCGCCGTCCAGACCCCGCCTCCTGACGCTCCCGCCCTCACCTCCGCCTCTCCCAGCCCCAGCCCGGCCCGCTGCCGCGCCGCGCAGCCCCCCGCCCGGATGGGTCTCCAGGACCCCTGGCAGCTGCCCAGCCCCTCAGACCCCCGGGAGCGGCACAGAGCCCAGCTGGGTGCTCGGCGCATGAATATTTCAGTGCTGGCTAAGCTGCCCTCTGCCGATGTCATGGCACCGGCTGCTGTGGCAACTCGACGAATCCCCCAAAGGGCCAGGGATGAAGCCCGAGGAAGAGGCCCCAGGTGCGTGCCCGCGCGGTGCCCGCGAGGCCTTCGTCCCGCAAAGGGCTGGGGGCCCGGCCAGTCTGCTCGGTGCCTCCAGTTGGCGGAGCGCAGAAACAAACGCTCCCGGGAAGTCAAAGCGAGCGGGCGCTCGGCCTAGGTGAGGCCGCGCCATCTGCTGGCTTTAAGCGCCCCCACTCTGCTCCCAGAGTCGCTGACCCGACCCCTTGGTTATGGGGACTGCTTGGCCGTCTCGTGGCTCCAGCTGCTGCCTTTGCTCCCACCTGCACACCTCCCTCCCTGGAGCTCAGAATGCCTCCAAATGCTTAAAAAAGGGGGTGGAGGTCCGGGTTGGAAGAGACACGTGGGGTCGCCCAGGCATCCCATCCTCATCCACACCGACCCTTCCGCAGTGCCCCCAGGAAGGCGTCCTCCAGCGCTGTCTGCGTACCTGTAGGGCCAGGACCTCATGACTGTGGAAACGTCTCATCCACATCATTGACCCGGATTGTTCTCTGCTCTGATCTTCACTCTTCCAGGATAACATTAGAAATTTCTTTCTCACATGACAGCATTTCTGGATTTGTCCAGCATACTGACAGGCGCTGGGTGGAGATTTTTCAGCACCCCGAGGCATTTTGCCTCTGGCACAGCCTTTTCACCCAGTCTATAGTGAGATGGCAGGGTTGGGGACTGGTCCCTGGGACAGAGGTGGGACCTGATGGAATCTCTCTGGCCCCAGACCTCCCCTTCCTTAGCATTCATCCGTTTGTACATATGTACCAGCTCAGTGAAATAGGTGGAGTATGGCCTTGTGCCTCCTGGAGTTCCTCTATAGGGAGAAACATACACAGACAAAATTACAGCCAGAGAGGGGCTTTAGTGGCACCAAAGAAGTCCTAGGAGACTGAGCTGAGATCTGAAGGATGAACGATGGAGAGAGTGGAGTTTTAGGCAGGAGAAACAGCATGTGCAAAGGCCCTATTGTAGAAAGAAGCTCTTCATAGCAGAGGAAGACCAGGGAAACTGGAGTGCAGAGAGGGTGGGGTGCACACAAAAGAGTGTAAAGCCAGAGCGGGAGCAGGGCCAGCCTGCGTAGGGCATGTGGGCCTTCGTTAGGGCTTGATCCTCATCCTGAGAGTGAAGTCTTCAAAGCAGGTATCTGGGTGGAGACAGAGGGGTAGGACAGCCATGAGCTGAAAAATAGGGAATGTGCTGGGGGTAACAGAGGACAAGAGGAAGCAGCGTTCATTAAAAATGTTGACTTGTTAAATGCTACATGCCAGGAAATTTTCCAGACCAAAGGTCAGTCAAATCTGCCCCATCATCTGCTTCTGCAAATAGAGCTTTATTAAATAAAGTTTCCAGCCAGGTGTGGTAGTGCACGTCTATAATCCCAGCACTCAGGAGGCTGAGGCAGGAGGTTCACCACAAGTTTGAGGCCAGCCTGAGCTATATAGTGAGACCCTGTCTCAAAGCAACAAGAGAGGAGGATGAGGAAGAAGAGGAAGAGGAGGAGTTCTCCTAGACTTGTCCACCCTTTAAGCCTTTCTTTTATGTGACTTTCCAGGCTCAGACTGTCTGCAGTCCTTTCACATGAAGAAAACAGCACTGAGCTCAGGGAGATCATCACCTCCTCAGAGGCGAGCAGCATGCTTCTGGTTACAGGGCCTCTTTGACGGCCACGTTTGTTCCCCCAGGCATTGCTCAAGTGCCCACTCTGTGTCAAGCATTGTGCTAGGACCTGGGATATCAGTCAAGTTTCCACCAGCCCACGAAAGCCCCTGAATCTACAACAGGGAATTCAAAAAAAAACCTGGGTCACACAGAATGGAAAAGCCTGCGGATAGGATTCAAAGGGGACAGGGAGGTGGGCCAGAGTGCAGCAACAGGAGGAGGTGCTGCCATCCTGAGGCTGGAGGGTGAGGGAGGAAGCGGGGGGGGGGGGTCCCACTGCAGAGATGAAACTGTGTGGATTTAACTGGCAGGGGTTGGAGTCACAGCAGACACAGGCCCTGTCACCAGAGTGCCGAATGAAGAGGAGACACCCTGGCTTCTCCCCAGCTGTCTCATCTTCCACCAGGCTGCTGCCACTAAAAGCCAACAGACCCAGGAGCTGGGGAATTGTAGCCTGCAACATCCGTGAAGGAGAGATAGGGCCCAGACAGGAATAGCATCCAGCCTGTCTTTGAGGTGCTTCCAGTCCCCGAGAGGCAGACACATAAATCCATTATAATCCAGCAAGGAAGTGTGGCAAAGGAAGTAGAGAATGATTCATTCTGGAAAAGCTGAGTCCAGAGAGTCCCCTACCTGCACAAGGGGACATCAGAGCTGGTGTGCCGCTGTGACCCAGAGCTGCACGGGCAGCAAGAGCAGATGGGTGTTCTGGGTGCTAAGGCCCCTGGGTGGGAACCATGGGAGCTTTGGGTCCTGGAGGTGGACAGCATTCTTGCTGTTATGCATATAAAACAGACAAAGGCAGAATGGTAGCATTTACAGGGGACTCAGAGTTGCAGAAAAGAGCTCAGCCTTTGTCCACTGCACCCATATCTCAGAAACTGTCACCTTCCGTCTCCAGAAGATTCATCTCCAGAGTTTTCAGCTTTCTCCCATTCCTCAAAGCATTCCAGGATGGTTCCATCAACAGCCCCTGTAGTTCTCCTACCTCCCCATCCTTAGGAAACTCCCACCACTTCTCCAAACTCCTAGTCATTGTAGGACAGTGGCCCACATCAAAACGCTTCCACATCAAAGAATGGTTGCCAGGGTTTTCATGTCTGTGTGGGAGCAGAGGAGTCTGATCCAGCCTTCTCCTGGGCAGGATGTGAAGACACGATGACAGCCAAAGAGAGCCACAGACTGCTGCACAGGACCCAGCACCCTTGCCCTCCCCTGGGCTGGGAGTCTGGAGGTCCCCAGGGTATGCAGGCCCAGTACTGTAGTTGAGGTCAAAAATGTCCTCCCGAGCACCTATGTTCAAGGCTTTGTCCCTAGCAGATGGCCTTGTTAGGAAGTGGTAGCCCTGTTTAGAGCCAGAGCCTCAGTAGAGGAAGCGAGGCCAATGTTCCCTCCAAGGTCAACCCTCCCCCTTTCTCTTTTGCTTCCCAGGTACCATGATGTTCTGCTCATCACAGACCAAACCAATGGGACCAAGTGACTATGGACTAGAACCTCTGAAACTGTAAGCCCAAAGAAACCTTTATTCTTTTTAACTTGTTTATCTTGGGTGTTTTGTCACAGTGTGGGAAAGCTGACCAACACACTGCACTGCCTAATTGCAAAAGCTAAGGCCACAGGGTGTAAGTGCTTTACCCAGACTAGCCCTGCTGAAGCTCTGCTCTCAACGGGAGATACAAAGTTCAGAAGTAGTAAAGAGTGGTTTAGTCCTGGCACCAGGGCTTCTGGGGCCTGATCTGGTGAATCCTGGCCACCGGCTTTCTTTGGTTCCTAACCATTGTCTGGACCTGTCCTATAGCCTTCTGGCTGATTCTGCAACCTGCCCCCTTTCCAGCCAACTAGTAGATTGATTGCCTACCTCTGTTAGCCTGAGGTTTTTTCTGATGCAGGCATCCATGTAGACTATGTGGCAATACTCCCAGTGACCACAAGTACAGGGTGACAGCACTGCTGAAGTAATTCCACATCTTTCTAAAATTGGAAAGAAAAAAGTGATAGGCTGGCTCCTTTTCTATCCAGGACACCTATGTGACTATGTGTCTGCAGATGTATCTCTGTGGTGACTTCTCATTAGTCCAGAGGCACATTTGACGTTAAGACTCTTGAAGAGAGAGACTGTGTCTTTGTTCATTCATCTAAGACCCATTCCTGGAGGCCCGCAGTGTGCTGCACTGTAGGCTAGGTGCTAAGGACAGAGAGAAGCATATGACATCAGTTTGGTGCTCAGAAGGGCTATGATCCAGTTGGAGACAGACAGAAGCAGGCAACTGTAGGCTGAGTCACTCCTGAGGCCACAGAGCCACTCCTGAGGCCAGCAGTGTGACAGAGGAGACCCCAGCAAGGTATAAGCCACTCTAGCCGAGGAGACTGGGGCAACTTCACACAGAGCAGTTAACTAAAGAGGGCCATGAAAGATGGTGTTCCTTCAAGAGAAAGCCACCAGGGCATCTGCAGATGGGACTCCATGTTGGATGACAGCAAGAATGGACCATGGCACGTGCCAAGCAGAGGCAAGAGACGAGTTTCAGGAAGTGCACGAGGGCTGCCTTACAAAGGGCCTGGTGGGCACATGGGGGACTGGAGTTTCATGCCAACGAGGTTGGGGGAGGAGGCTTCTTGGCACAGTAATCGGGGAAGTATGGCAAGAGGAGGGGTGTGCAGTGTCCCAGGGCAGCCCCGGCTGTCTTCTTGCAGAGAGGACATCTTCTTTCAGTGGCTTCCTCCCCAAGGATTGACTCCTGGGCTGCACTAACACTAAGCCCATGCTGTACCACCAAGCCGCATGCCCAGGCCACGCCATATCCTTGCACCACCAGGCTTGTTGGGGTTCTCGAGGAATATGCAAGGAAAAGAAGGAAGGCAGAGAGGGAGGGCACCCGAATCTGTCGTTTTAGACACGGTGGCCTGCTAACCAGATGCCACTTGGCATCCCAGCCTCTGCCAGGTGCTTTCTACCCTGCTGCCCTCCCTGGGGACTGCAAGAGAGGCAAAGTGTACCACGCAGAGCTCCCTGGACCAGGATGCCGTCAGCCTTGGCCTTCAGCAACTTGCCCAAAACTTGGTTTCCTCAACTGTCCAAGTGACATGCACCCCTGCCCGCTCTGAGCATCTCCAGAGACTGCTGTTCAGGTTGAGAGAGAAAAACACAGACTGAAGTGTCTTCTAAGCTGTAAAAACAGAATAACACTAGCAAGCACGTCCCTCCTCCCCACAGGGCCCACTATTATTTTAATGCATGTAAACGCCTCTCCTCTGGGCGTCCTCTGTGGCAGCTCCCTTCCCAGCCTCACCACGAAGCACTGCTTCCTGCGTCCCCTTCCTTCCCATCCCTCAGCTGGTGAAAAGCTGTTTGCAGCATCCTGTCACCATCCCCAACCCTCTCGTCCTCTCCCGGGGTGATGCTGCCACCATAAAGCCAACATGTGTGCTCCGAGTTTGGTTTGTGGGCCCGTGGAGCCCAGCACAGCTGTGGCAGCGCATGGCTGGAGATGGAGCCAGGCTGGGAGGCGACGAGGTAGGCTGGGGCCACGGGTCTGCACAGCAGGAGGGGCCTGGCAAACCCCTGGGGGCACAGGGCTCCTAGGGGCCCAACCCTAGAGGCTCGTGGGTTCCCTACTTGGCCTCTGGAGCTGGCCTCCATCCCTCATGCGCCTGCCCCACTCCCAGGTCCCTGTGCCTATCATTTATTTATAAGGTATTCCTAGCAAAACGAATGACAAAAAGTTAGAAGCTAATTAAAGCTGGCACAGATTGGCACACGAGCGCATGAATTATGCATTGGTGCAGAATGGCACTCTGTGGCAAGACTGGCACTGAGGGCCCTGGGCACTGGTAGGAAGTAGGACGGAGCCCCCACGCGGCCTCTCCCATGGACAGCTGGAGCCATGTCAGCCCCCACCCCCGGGGACAATTCCTCTCCTGTGAGAGTTTCGGGCATCATAAGCATGTACCAGGCTCCTACACAGACGCCCATGCAGGTCCCCCCTTCTGCAAGTGTGTGCCTGGGGCCACCTCCAGGAACACAGGACAGGCAGGGGCAGAGGGAGCAGGCCTGTTGGCCTGCAGTCACGATAGCCACTGCTCAAGCCCGCACAGCCCAGACTTCATGATGTGCCCCAGATGGGGAGCTTGAGGCCCAGAGAGGACCAGTCTCACAGCGCCTCACACAGCAACAGCCACTGCGGCTGCTGCTACTCACACTAAGGCTGGGTGAGAGCAGATTTGGTGCCAAGCACGGTTCCAATTGCTTTGTGCAGATGAGCCCATTCAGTCCCCACTTGAAAACGGTAGTACAACTAACCAGACTGACGATGGGGAGACCGGGGCAGCACAGGAGTAGGAACCCAGCGTGCCCAAGGCTCCCCAGGCTGGGCTAAACTCAATCCAGACAGTCTGCCTGAAGGCCCTGGCCCAGTGGGCACGGGCAGCTCTGGCCACACTCTAGGGGCTCTTGGGAGACAGAGCAGGGATGGGGTAGCTTCAGACCTAACGGGCTGGGCAGATATTGGAATGCAGCATCTGTTCCTATGGTTCCAGGAGGCTCTAAGTGCAGAGGGAAACCTCTGAGGGCGTGGAGTGGATTTTGACACCAAATCTATGAATGTGAATTCTTGCTCTTCATCTCTCTCTCTGTGGCTTTCAATGTATAGCTTAACCATTTTGACCTCAGTCTCTGCATCTGTGAAATGGGTTTAATACTCATGTGACTCTGGAGTCCAGCTGTTTGGGTTTGGTTGGAATCTTGGCTCTGCTTGTTGGTCAGGTCTCTAACTTTGCCTCAATCTCTTCATCTGTAGATAGTGACATTCCTAGTGGAGCTGTTGTGAGGGTTGAATGAATCAATGAGTATAAAGTGTCTCTGGCATATAGTAAGTCCTCTTGAAAAGAGGAGCCATGATCATTTACTTTCTAGGCCGTGGGCAACCTTAACCCTAACGGTCCATGGGGCTGTGGCTGGGAACAAATGTATGACACAGGAGCTGTGGACACCATGGTCACAGGGAGGCCATGGATTGGAAGCAACTGAGTCTCCTGGCTGCTGTCGTGGGTCCCAGCTCTGTCTCCGCATGCACACACAGGAGACAGGAAACCACCAGCATCGCAAAGTTTGGATCACATCAACAACGAATGTTCTCAATTTGGTGCGCTGCTTTCCAAAGAATGTTCTGTGTACATATGGAAATATCGAGTTTTGGCTGGAAGCAGGGACGGGAGAGAGGCATCTATCATGGCGCACTTCTGTACTTTTGACTTTTGAACCATATGAATGGCTCAAATATGAAAATAAATATGAAGGGTATGCTTCAGGCAGAAGGAAAGTGGTCCCAGATGGAAGCTTGGAAATTCAGGAAGGAAACGAGAGCAATAGAAAGAGAAATGTTGGTAAATATAAATGATCTCTGTTTTACAAAACTAATGTTTAAAATCAAGAGAATTAAAATCCATGACACAATAGCACTTGAGTCAGGAACGGAGGGCGAATGAGTTAGAATGTTTTAAGGTCCTCGTGTCATAGAAAGCGGGTAAAAATGTGACTATGTGGTAAGCGTAATAAATCAAGCCAGCTCCATCTCCAGGCTAACCCTAGAGGAATGGTAATTGGCTGTATCACTAACCAACCAGTGGAGGGAAAATGGAATAATGAAGTGTTTTATATGTGTGTATGTGCTAAAAATTTAAAGAATCAGTATTTATAAATAGAGTCATGCTGCAATATTGTTCTGTAACGTGTTTTTTTCTCTCTTAAGATGTGTCCTGTGGCTCTCTGCACACTGGCACACAGAGCACGTGCCTCCCTCTTTATGCCTATTCCAGAGAAAGATGTGGTGCCAGCCTTGAGCCACCAGGGCCTTCCAAACACAGCGTCGTGTGTGACCTCAGAGGCCAGCAGCCCACGGAGCCAGCCGGGACTGCAGACCAGGGAGCTGGCAGTCCCCACAGGAACGTGCACGGCTGGACAGGTGACAGTGAGCAAGACCTTCTCCCTCTGAGCTCTGAGCCCCCAAACCCACTGTCATGCACTGAAACACCTCAGGTCCCTGAGAAAGGACGGGCAGCTGTGATCATCCAGTCCCCCCCCCGTCTCTGACTTCTCTTGCAGTAGAACCAGCCCATAAAAGAGCTCATCCCCATTTCAGTCATAGGCTTCAGACTGGAGGCTTCATCCAGCATGGTCCATATTTTGCTTCCTGCTAGCTCTGAGCCTCGTTCAGGTCAGCTCTGTGAATGACATGGTGAGAAAGTTACTCCCTTTCCTGTGTAGACACACAGAGGAGAACGTCTCTGTCTGTGCCAGTCTGTCTTATACCTGATGATCCCTCTTTCTTCAACCAGGGAGAATCAAGCCTTCTGCTCAGCCTCCGGCAGGCAACTCTGACTGCATTTATTTACATTGCTCTAGTGTCACTGTATTTATTTTGATAGTTGTTTTTCAGTTAGCACT
Organism: Dolichotis patagonum; assembly: GCA_004027295.1. Taxonomy (NCBI): domain Eukaryota; kingdom Metazoa; phylum Chordata; class Mammalia; order Rodentia; family Caviidae; genus Dolichotis; species Dolichotis patagonum. Next base: position 5,095 of record PVJX010021424.1, on the reverse strand, counting down.
GTATTTTAATTTATGGTGATAATAAAAAGTTTTTAAATTTAAGACTTTGAAAGTAAGGGATTAAAATCTCAGTGGGGTTACAAATAGTATCCTTGGCACGTACACGAGCCCAGATTGGTAAATGCGTGTTGCACATAATTAAAATTGGGGGGTCTGGGGCTGAAAAGTTAGGTTGAAGCACTTTTGTATCACTGTAGCATGCAATGCCCCCCAAATCATCCCTCTCCCTGCAAATCAGGCCAAGGTACTTTTCAGGCCTCACCCAGTCTCTCCTCTCTCCTAAGCCACCACTCACCTGCAGAATACACAGACACATCAAGGCAGACCCAAACATGCTCTGTGTTCTTTATTAGGCAACAAAAAGGCAAGAGACCTGCATGTCCCTCCACAGGTCTGGCTAACCACACTGTGCTTTGATTTACCAGTCCTGTGGACCACTGTGCACTTTGGGGATCTCCCCACCCCCTGGCCTTGGCTTCTGTAGTCCTCTCCCCTGCCAGGGGCCATTGTCCATACCTCCTTTCTGCAGAACCACGTTTTTGAAGTCCCACCACCTTTTGGGAGCCTTCCCTGCCTGCCTCCCAGACACTAGGGCCTTGGCCTCCCCTGAGCCTCAGACCTTTCCCTGTCTGGACGTGACCTGCTCTAAGCCTCTAAAACCATTTCATTCTTTTCTCTGTCTTCCCATGGAATAACAAAATACAACTTTTACAATATGGTGGGTTTTAATCCATAATGTCATGTTCGATGACAGTGTTGCTGTGCTGTTCACTGTCCCCATCTCACAGGTGAGGTCAGTGGGGCCTGGATAGGCTGTATCCCCTCTGCCAGGGAGATGGAGGGGCCGCCAAACCTCGTGGCGAGATTCGGAACCTCTACTTACCTAACAGCCTTTGCTGCTGTCCCCAAGGAGTGCTGGGCACATAGGGGTGAATAACAGAGCTGAGTGGTGGCTGATAGCATGGGGTGACAGACTGGCATCACAAGGCAAGAAAGATGAAGAAGAGAGAGCAGCCGGGCCAAAGAGCGTCGTCTCTAGCCAGGGGCCCAGCACTCAGTCAGGTCCTCCCAATAAGCCACTTCCACTGCATACGGGAGGGAAGTGAGTCTTAAAGAGGTGGAGTAAGCTGGCCACGGCCAACAGCAGGAGACTGCTGGGTGACACCAAGTCCCTATGGAGGGTCTCAGCAGGACACTGCGGAGGACATGGCCCAGGAGGGCCGAATTGTACTTTGAGCTCCCAGTCCCAGCCTTGCAAGCTCTTTGCTGCCAAAGCCTGGAACAGGCTACCTCGGAAGAGAGGGAAGCAGCTGTCTAGGGGCCCCTGAAAGCTCTGTGGACAGCCCAATTGCAATGGTTTCTAGTGGGCCAGCTGCAAGAACACTCCCGCGGGCATAGATTCCCGGCGCTGGAGTCTAGATCTGCAGCGCGGGGCGCCATCTAGAGGCCGAGCTCTGCACAGCACCTCACCCTTGGGGATGTGGGGTGGGGCCTCTTTGGATCAAAGGTTGGGGGGCAACTCCTATAGAAACCAGCACCAAAAGTGCAGCGGGCTGGGGTCTCTAACCACATCTTTCCTCCACCATCTGCCTGGCCCCCAGTTCCCCTACTCCCAGCCACCCTGGGTTTCTCCCCATCTCTGTTTCTACACAAACGTTAAATGAATGCCTCCTATTGGTCAGGTCCCCTTATGAGCTCATTTGAAGACCCTGCGTCCTGCTCTTGGGTCCTGCCTGCTCCAAGCCCCTAGCTGGCTGTGTGACCGAGCAAACCACTGGCCCTCTCTGGGCCCCCACTGCTTCTCTGGTAAAATTCAGATTACAGTGAGGGACCACAGAGTGGGGATGGGGGTCAGGCAGGCCTGAGCTTGAACCTCAGCAGTGCTATTCCCTTGCTGTATGACCTTTGAACAAGTTAATTAGCCTCGGTGTGCCCCAGGTCACTTATCTTTAAAACAGATTAATGCGACTTTCAAGAAAGTTTAGTAATCAAAATTAGGGTACTGCTTGGATGTAGTATATAAGTGTCAAAGTCCTGCTCCTGTTTCTTAATTTCCTTCCATTTTAAACACAGACTTAGCTTTCCTTCCCTCTTGCTGAGAAGAGCTGGACCAGCCTCCTCAGCTCACACCTGCTCCCCTAGACCCGGTCAGGGAGTTGCCGGGAGCCCCTGGAACAGTGCTTGTCATCCAGGGCCAGCTAGTGCACGAGGACGGCCTCTCGCCTCCTTCTAGAGTTGCCTCCAATTTTCTGGTGGGAACTGACCTCATTGCTGATATATATCTGTGGTGGTAAATGACATCTATTCCCTGGAGTTGCACAGTGTACAACCCTAACAGCTGTTCCTGGCTACCTTCATATGGATATTCTCAGTAACTAAGAACAGGTGCAGGGGGATACAGCCCCATACCAGGCACAATGAGAGAACAGAGTAACAGGTAGATTTCCTGTAGTTTCTAGATTCCTGAAGATCCAGAAGATTTGTAATTCCAGCTGAGACAAAGGCCCAGCTCCCCCAGAAAGCAAAGTTATTCACACTCCTCCTGAGCATCTGAATTAGAGTAGAGACAGCTGCAGGCATGTGTTTATCTTCCAAAGCCTCAGTTTCCTTGTCTGTGAAATGTAGATATTGGCCTATTTCCTGTTGCTCGATGTGAGATAAAGAACTTGACAGCTCGCTATCAACAGTGCGGTCCTGTTCAGATCCTGGGATCTTTCCCTATGTCCTCCTGCGCCTCCGTGGACTCTAACCTTACTCAGATATTGTACACAGCTGTGTGAAGTGTTCATTTTATTTAATGCCTACATAACCCCTGACAACTGGATATATTTCTTCAGTTTTATGGGTGGGGAAACTGAGTCTCTGAGAGGATAAGTGAAACTCTGATCCTTCCCCAGCCCTCCTGGTGGATGCCCCAGGAGCCAGAAAGATTACAGTAATCAGCTAATGCCTGAGCAGGGTGGGAAGAGGAAAAGCCCTCATTGGAAATACTAAGTATGATGATTAAATCAGAGGGTGGAATTAGCCACACAGAGGGGGCGGCCACAGCCGTCAGTAGAGGATTAGTGACTTGCTGCTGGTTTCAGGGTTTAAGCGGATGCAGGTTGAGAGAGGAAGAAACTGAGAAAGGCTTACGGCTCCCTGGTGCCTTTCACACCTGCTAGGGTCAGGGTCTCTGTGGGTTTGCAGGGCAGTGGTCACAACTTAATGTTGAAGGGATAGGCAAGCGTTATACCAAATGTGCCCTGTCCTTCCTCCCTAGACTCATTGTGTTGAAGGTGTTAACTGACGGGCTTTGGGGGAGCATTGGATCATGAGGCTCTAACCTCATTAAGTGAACTAATCCAGCAATAGGTTCATAGCTTAATGGGTTTATTAGAAGGAGGGGCCTAGCCAGATGAGGCAGGTCACAAAGGGTGTAGCTTTGGAGGGCATTTTTTGTTCCCACCACTTCCTTTTTGCCTCTTGCCTTTCAAAATGGTGCATTTGTCACAACTGATGAAGCCACATGGAGATGTCATTATTACCCCGAGGCCACAGTTCACAGCAGGGTTCACTGTAGGTTTTGCACTTTCTTCGGATTTAGATACATGTATTTATATTTGTGGTTATATCTTATAAAGGAGCCCTTATCTTTTTATGATGCGATACATACCAGGCTCCATGGAGGCCACGATGTGAAGCCCCCACTAATGGGAATGGAGGTTGGGGAAGGACACAAGACTGACACTGAGCTGATGACTGTCGAAGCTGGGTGTTGAGTCTGTGCCATCCACAATACCTTTCTCTTTCATTTTGATGTTTTGATGTTTGATGTTTGTTTTATTTTAATGTTTGAAATATTCTGTAATGAAAGTTTTGTTTCTGTCATTTTTGTTTTCATACTGTGAATCAAACTGAGGACCTTGTGCTTGCCAGGCCGATGCTGTGCTACTGAGTCATATTGTTACAGGCAGCTGAGCCAGTTAGAAATATTATAGGCAGTCAGACAGGGCCAGGCCCTGGAGGAAGCCGGCGCAGAGGACCAGATGTCTGATGACCTCGGAGGAGACACACACCTCTTGATGTGGGACAGATCTCAAAACAAACGCAACCACACCCTTAAGTATAATCCTTAGGGATTAAATCTAGATCACCTTGAGAAGCCAAGAGTCACCATCCCAGTCCCCTATAGGAGGAGTCATTGATCTCTAAGAATGCCCGCTTCCTACATGACTTGCTTCCCCATTCGTCCCCAATGTAATCAATTTTACCTAAACTATTGATCTTATTGGCTAACTATACTTATGTCCCACCTCATATACCCATCTGCTTTGTGAGTTCCCAGTCTTCCCCCGCCTTGAACCCATGGTTTTACTCTATAAAAGTCCCTGGAAAAGACAGAGTCTGGGGCAACCTGCTCAGGACCCTTTCTGTCTCTCTTCAGACAGAAGTTTTCTTTCTCTCAATAAATATACTCTACTCTTTACCTCCACTGTTCCTAAAATTCATCCTTCGGTTTTAGAGAACATGAGCTCGTACTGGACATAGTAGGTCTGGAGTTTCATTCCCCTATATCATTATCCCTGGCCTCTGTTGTTGCTTTTGAGAGAGAGCCTTACTAAGTTTTCCAGGCTGGCCTTGAATTTGCAATCCTCCTGCCCCAACCTCCTGAGTAGCTGGAATCACAGATGCATACAATCCTGACCAATGTAATAAGTTTTTATTGAAAAACACAGAGGCAGATATATAATTACCCCTTGCAATAAGAAGAATAAATGGTCTGTTATAAAGGAACCCCATTTTGACTGGAGGATCAAGGTGGTCAGTTTCTGGCAGGGTGAGACACTGGGGCATCCTAAAGCCTAGTAATGGCCAATGTAACCCTTTCTGTCCCTTCCCTCCTTGAAAGGCAGGCTGCCAGTGTCCTGGGGGAAGAGCCCTACCTTTTGGGTAACACCAGCAGCCTCTGGTGGAACAGGGCCCAGGGAACACATGAACTGCAAGTGTCTGTATGTGCCTGGATAATCTCTCTGCACTCAGGCAGACCTCATTCGAACCTTTGGCCAAGTCACCAAACTCTTCCAGACTGTGTCCTCGCAGAAATGATACTCAG
>PVJX010021423.1:0-31914 GCA_004027295.1 Dolichotis patagonum | reverse complement strand
TTGCTTAGAATTGCCTTTGCTATTCTAGGTCTCTTCTGGTTCCAGATGAATTTTAGGAGTGATTTCTCTAGATCTATGAGGTATGTTAGTGGTATTTTGATTGGGATTGTGTTGAATCTGTATAGTAATTTTGGGAGAATGGCCATTTTCACAATGTTTGTTTTTCCTATCCATGAACAGGGGATGTCTTTCCATTTTCTGAGGTCCTCTTCGATATCCTTTTTCAGGGTATTATAATTTTTGCCATATAGGTCTTTGAATTCTTTCGTGAGATTAATTCTTAAGTATTTCATTTTTTTGGATGCTAGTGTGAAGGGTGTGGCTTCTCTTATTTCTCTCTCAGTATTTTTGTTGTTAGTGTATAGAAATGCTATTGATTTTTGAGTATTGGCTTTGTATCCAGCTACCTTGCTGAATTTATTTATTATATCTGGGAGTCTTTCAATAGAGTTTTGGGGGTCTTCTATGTAAAGTATCATGTCATCTGCAAATAATGATAATTTAACTTCCTCTTTTCCTATCTTTACTCCTTTTATTTTTCTTTTCTGTCTAATTGCTCTGGCTAGTATTTCCAGTATTATGTTGAATAGGAGTGGTGACAGGGGACATTCTTGTCTTGTGCCTGATTTTAAGGTAAAGGCTTTCAGTTTTTGACCATCTAACATGATGCTGGCTGTTTGTTTGTCATAGATGGCCTTTATCATATTGAGGTAAAGACCTTCTATTCCAATTCTCTGTAAGGTTCTTATCATGAATGAGTGTTGGACCTTATCAAAAGCTTTTTCTGCATCTATAGAGATGATCATGTGGTTCTTACTTTTGGATCTATTGATATGGTGAATTACATTTATTGATTTGCATATGTTGAACCATCCCTGCATTCCTGGGGTGAATCCTGCTTGGTCATGGTGTATAATCTTCTTGGTGATTTGCTGCATCCTGTTTGCCAATATTTTATTGAGAATTTTTGCATCTATGTTCATTAGGGAGATTGGCCTATAGTTCTCCTTTTTAGTTGGGTGTTTCTCTGGTTTTGGTACTCGAGTAATATTTGCTTCCAGGAATGACTTAGGAAAAATTGCTTCCCTTTCAATTTCATTGAAAAATCTGAGGAGTGTTGGAATTAAGTCTTCTTTTTATTTCTTGTAGAATTCTGCAGTGACTCCATCTGGGCCTGTGCTCTTCTTTGTTGGCAAGGACTTAATTACATTTTCAATTTCAATAATAGAAATTGGGTTGTTCAGCATTTTTACATCTTCCTGATCCAACTTCAGTAGTTCATATGTATCTAGGTATCTGTCTATTTCTTCTGTGTTATCGAACCTATGAGAGTAGAGGTTTTCAAAATAGGTGTTGATGATCTTCTGTATTTCTGCCGAGTCTGTAGTAATTTCACCTTTTTCATTCCTTATTGCACGAAATTGAGTATTTTCTTTCCTTTTTAAATAAGGTTGGCCAGGGGCTTATCAATTTTATTTATTCTTTCAAAGAACCAACTCTTTGATTCATTGATCCTTTGTACTGTTTTCTTAGTCTCTATTGCATTAATTTCTGCTCTGATCTTTAAAATTTCCTCCCTTCTTTTGGCTTTGGGCTTGGCTTGCTCTTCTTTTTCTAGATGTTTGAGTTGTAGCATCAGGTTGTTTATTTGTGTTCATTCTGTCTTCTTGATGTGGGAATTCAATCCAATAAATTTTCCTCTTAGGAGTGCTTTCATTGCATCCCACAAAATCCAGCAAGTTGTGTTCGTATTTTCGTTTGCTTGTAGATATTGTTTAATTTCTTATTTAATTTCCTCTGTGACCCACTGGTTGCTCAAGAGTGTATTACTCATTTTCCATGTGTTTGTGAGGTTTTTGCAGTTGCCTTTATCGTTAATTTCTAGTTTCACGACACTATGATCCAATAACCTGCATGGGAAAATTTCAATTCTTTTTCACTTACTTAAATATGTTCTGTGGGCTAGTATATGGTCTATTTTAGAGAATGTTCCATGTACTGCTGAGAAGAATGTATGTTCTGATGTTGTTGGATGGAACACTCTGTATACATCTATCAAGTCCATTTGTTCACAGTTGTGATTCAGTTTTGTTATGTCTTTGCTGATTTTCTGTCTAGTTGATCTGTCCCTTTGTGTCAATGGTGTGTTAAAGTCTCCTGTTATAATTGTGTTATTGCTGATTTGATTTTTCATTTCTGTTAGTATTTGCTTTATATAGCTGGATGCTCTGGAATTTGGTGCATATATATTTAAGATTGTTATCTGTACCTGTTGAAGTTTTCCCCTAATTAGTATGTAGTGATCTTCTTTATCTCTTTGGATCATTCTTGGCTTGAAATTCACATTGTCTGAAAACAGGATGGCTACTCCTGCTTTTTTTTTGGTTTCCTGTTGCATGAAGTATTGTTTTCTATCCTTTGACTTTCAGTCTATGAGTGTCCTTTTCGGTTAGATGGGTTTCTTGTAGACAGAATATGGTTGGATGTTGTTTCTTGATCCATTCTGCCAGTCTGTTTCTTTTGATTGGTGAGTTGAAGCCATTTACATTAATGGTTGCAACTGTTATACATTGGTTTATTGTTGACATGTTATCTTTCTGCTGTTGTATCTTTAGCTTTTCATTCTGTTTAATTGTCTTCCTTGTTTGGTGGTTTTATCCCATGTATATCTAGAATATCTTTCAGTATTCTTTGTAGGGTTGGTTTGGTGTTCATGAAGTTCTTTAGCTGTTCTTTGTCATGGAAGTATCTTATTTCTCCATCCATTTTGAAGGACAGTTTTGCGGTATGTCAGTCTGGGTTGGAAGTGGTTTTCCTTTAGGATGTGAAATACTTCACTCCATGCTCTTCTTGACTTCATTGTTTGTGGTGAGAAGTCTGCTGTGATTCTGATAGGTTTTCCTTTATAGGTGATCTCTCTTTTCTCTCTAACAGCTTTTAGTATTCTGTTCTTATGGTGGATTTCTGGGATAGTGATTATTATGTGTCTGGGTGTAGTTTTATTTTGGTTATGGCTGTTTGGAGTTCTATATGCTTCACTTATCCAAATGTCAGTTTCTCTTCTCATGTTTGGGAAGCTTTCAGCTATTACTTCTGTAAATATTCTCTTGATATCATTTGGGCTGTCCCTTTCTTTTTCATTTATCCCTATTAATCTTATGTTATTTTTCTTTGCATCATCTTGCAGGTGTTGAATTGTTATTTCCTGATTCTTTTTTATTTTTAAGAGTTTTTTCCTTTCCTGTTCACTGGCTGCAATCTTATCTTTGAGATCTGAAATTCTATCTTCACTTTCATTGAGGCAGTTTTGGCAGCTTTCAATTGCATTTTTGATTTCCTGTATATCTCTTTGAATCTGCTTTATGTATTCTGTTTGTTTCTTATAATGTTCATTCAGGGATTCTATCTGTTTGCTTTGTTCTTCTAATTTTTTAGCTGTGTTTTCACTAGATGTGTTCACCATTTCTTTCACTATTTTTATCATTTCTTCTTTTACCTGGGCAAGTACTTCTGTTTGGAATTTCTCCATAGCTTTCCCTAGTTGCATCTTTATTTCATTTGATATCATTTTAGACATTTCAGGTGTATGGCGTCTTTTTTCTTCTATGTACATGGCTCCTAAGCTTTCTTGGGGTGGGCTGGAGTTTTGAGCCTGCCTTTTGGTCTTTCCTTTTGTCATTTTTCTATATTTCCTTGCTTTGAGCGGTGTTGCAAAGCTTCCTCTGGATGTGTGGTGAGTTACTTCCTGCACCCTCAGTTCCTGGAGCAGCACTGGCTTGCCCACAGGCTCTTGGCTCCCTAAATTGAAAGGTGGAAGTTGGGACTCGTGAACTGGGGCCCGTGGAATCTCGGGCTGCAGTCCCATGTCCAAGGGGATGAGTATGATCTACTGCTGGGAGTTCTGGTTTTAAGCTCTCCCCAGGCCAGCCCACTCCGGGCTGTCGGGCCCCCAGCTTGGCCTCCACCTCTGGAACTGAGAGAAGGCCGCTAAGCCTGTTGCACTAAGGCGGTGGAGCTTCCGGGACTCGGTCCAGTGTACCCGGTAGCTATCCAGAAGCTCAATTGCCCTGAGCACAGGTCACCAACTCTCCACAAGCCCGTCTTGGGCCGGCAGTACTCACCTCACAGGGTTCTAACTCCACTCTGCAGGCTCTTGGCTCCCTAATTTGTAAGGCAGATGCTGGGCCTGGGGAACTGGATCCCGTGGAAACTTGGGCCGCACGCAGTCCTTTGTCCTAGGGAGTGGGAAAGATCTCCCGGGTGATTAGTCCCTCAGCTGGACCTCTGCATCCCGAACTGAGAGAAGGTCACTGGGCATGCTGTATTAAGGCAGTAGAGCTCCCGGGACTTGGTTCAGTGTACCGATAGCTAGCCAGAAGCTCGATTTCCCTGGAAATACAATTTTTAAAAGGGTAGCCTTGAGCTTCTCGGCTGACTGCTTCCTTTTGAGGGCAGGAGACTTTAAGCTCTTTGGAGGCGGATTTTAAGGGAGGGGCTTCTGTCCTGGCTTCTTCTGTTTTCCTGTCCACAGCTTTCCCACAGCAGGAGAAGGCTTTCCTGATGTCTTTGCAGGGTCTTGCTCTTTAGGGTGCTTCCTTCTGTCCAGGAGTAAATCACGGGGCGAGACAGCGGGCTCTGTGGCTCCAGCTATAAATCTGACCTCAAGGTCTCGATGCGGAGACCCAGGGCTCCACCTCTCCCTCAGCTGCGGCCCAGGCCCCACAGACTCCCCAGTGCCGGGGAGCTCTGGCCAGTGCTGGGCTGCCGCTGCTGGCTGGGGCTTGTCATCTCAGTGTAGCTGGGCCTGCCTCCCTGTGTCCTGGGGTCCAGGACCACGCTCCTCTCAGCCTTCACCCCTGCTCCTCCTGCACCCCCGCCTGTCTGTGCTGCTTACCTGGTTTTTAAGAAATTACTTTTGACTTTCTGGGTGGCTTTATTTTATGGGTACATTTTACATAAACATAATGATCACATTCACAGGGACTTTGTGACTAATATGAATTAACTTGATTCCTTTCTCCCATTCCCCACCCACCCTCCAACCCCTCTTCCTGTGCTTATTTACAAAAGCTTTCCTTCCATTTTTCTTTGTGTTCTTTCTCTTTTCTTTTTCTTCTTTCCTTTCCCCCCTGCCACTCTGTTGTTCCCCTATTTGAACGTTTTCTTCCCATTTCCCAATATGTATTATACATTTTAATCTTTATACTTTTGGTTTCTCACCAGAAAAGCAATGTGGTATTTAAACATGTGTATCTGATTTATTTCACTAAAGAGTATGGTCTTGAGGTGCATCCATTTACCTAGACATGTCTCAAGCTTATCCGTCTTTATGGCACAGTAGTACTTCATTGTATTAAAAAACACATCTTCTGTATGTATTCATTGGTTGATGGGCATCTGGGTTCTTTTCAAGATTTAGCTGTTACACATTGTACCACTACAAACATGAGTGTGGTATGATGCTTTTAATTCTTTTAGGAAGAAACCAAGAAGGGGAATAGATAGGTCGAATGGAACCTTCAGTCTTAGTTTTTTGAGGAATCTCTGGACTACTTCCCACAGTGGTTGTACCAGTCTACATTCCGACTGACAGTGGAGAAGGGTTCCTTTTTTCCACTGCCCCACCAGCATTTGTTATTATTTCTTGGTGATAGCAATTCTTCCTGGAGTGAGATGGAATTTCAGCACTGTTTTAATTTGCATCTTTTGAATGACCAGTGATATTAAGCATATTTAATATATTTATTTACTGTTTGTATTTCTTCACTTAAGAGTTGTGTATTCATCTCGGATTCCTATTTTTGAGGTGAGTCTATAAATTTGGAGCAGGGGATGATTGTTTTGAGTTCTTTATATGATCTAGACAGTGGTCCTTTGTTTTCCCCATTCCGTGAGTCATCTCTCTGGTGGTTTCAGCTCAGCTTCTAAAGAGCTCTATCCTCTCAGGGCCGATGTGCAAATATGGCCACTGTGAGCTGGGGCACCTGAAGTTGCTCACTGCCAGCCCAGCAGCACTGGTGTGAGCTAAGCGCAGCTCCCCGGGGTCTGAGGACACCAGCAAACCCATCCGCACAAGCACACATGCACCCCAAGGAGCAGACAGCGCCTGCCCTGTGGGCTGCTTTACGAGGAGGCAAACGTAAGCCCAGTACTAGGACACCTGTCAAGCCAAAGCAATCGCTACAGCGGGCACTCACAGAGGGCAACACGCTCGCACACCCCAAAGTGACACCAAAGCTGGGCTGTTGTTTTGGGGCACACTTTTAAAATCCAAAATATGCATTTTCTGTCCACTAAATACATGTTTGTAGAGTATTATTTTAGGCCAGGCCACAGTCCATGCTGTGCAATAGTGCATTTACTCAATCTCCTGCTTTGTGTATTTTGGTGATTTTCTGAGATGACATGGAAAATGCAAATGTCTATTCATTTCGAAAGGAGTTAGAATAGAAAGTGCTTGTCAGGGACCTGGGCACAGGGTGGCTCGCGCTCCCTGCTCCCAGGTGCAGCTCTTCTCAGCACGGGAAGTGTGCCCTTCCTGACTTCCTGGTCTCAAACTCCTTCCCACTCCTCATTTTCTGTTTTACTTCATTCAGGAATCATAGCACCCACGTCCTGCTGTCTGCATCTATGCTCTGGAGTCTTCAGGCCTCTTGATGAAGATGGTTCCAGGGCATCATGCCACGGGGAAAAGGGCCTGGCGCTGTGCTGGGTCTTTGCTGAGAAGGCTGCTGAGCTCCTGTGGGTGCAGGTCTGTGGCCCTGCTCCCCAGCCTACTAATGGTGCCACCAGGGTAATATACAGAGGCCTTCGCGTGTCAGGTTTCTCCTCTCTAAAATAAATATCCTTATCCCAGGAGGATTAAATGACATAGTCCAGTAAAGCTTTATTAAAACATCTGACAGATGGCAAGCACCTACTAATTATCATTATTACTACTGCTACCACTGCTCACTAATGAACCTTTCCTTCCCAGGACGCTGAGCTCCCAGGATTATTTCAGTCTCGGGCCACACAATAAAGCTGTTCACGAGTGACAGTTGAAGGCCGTGTGTAGCTGGCGTAAGGAACCAGGCGGAAGCAGGCCATATGGTGGCTTGGTCACCATGCCGGGAGCTCTGCGGGCACTGGGTGAGTGGACGGTCCCCTCCGAGGAGGAGGCACTGGGCCACGCATGTCCACACCTTGCCAATGGCATTGTCCTGTTACAAGGCACGAGTGGGTCCAAGGTTGTTCTAATTTCAGTAAATACTGGTATTTCCTCAAGTGAATGTGGCAGCTATGAAACAGCTGCTGTATGCTGCCTGTTCACCAAGTGGAACCACAGTCATCCGTCTTCCTGAACATGCTGAGTTCCCGTGCTCATGAGTTTTGGAACACAAGGATTGTTTCTCTCGGAATGTGAAGAGCAAAATCTAGAAATTCACATGTTTTCCCATCTGCCCGCTGGGCCTGGCTTCTTTGACCACCCCCTGCCTAATTTGAGACCCTGGAAGATCAAAGGGTCAACACCATGCTGTCAGCATTTCTGGTCACAAAGAACTTTGTTCTCAGTCCACTGTGAGACAGTTTTCACACCGGAATAATTAATGTTTTCACTGGGATATTCATTTTGTGCTGCTTCCGGCTGTGAATTTTGATTAGACGCTAAGAGAAATGGATTCCATTAGCGTTCACCAGAGATGTTATTTGACTGCTACAAAACCAAACGAGGTCCATGTGGCTGAACATGGCTGCCTGGAGTTGTTCCCCCACCCACTTTGTCCCAGCCACCTGGCTGCTGGTGTCCTAAAAATGGTAAACATTGAGGTCCTTTAGTAGCAGACATGATTAGGCCGCGAAGGATCTAGGCTCACGTCATCAGAGTCTCTTGCCTTTGACCCTAGAGTTACTAATCACATTACCAGGAAAGACTCTTCCCCTGATTTATCATTGCATAATAGCAGCATTACTCAGCTCCAAGAGAAATTACCCAGCACAGCTTGTTCCTGTTTAGGTCAAAAGAGGATGCCAGCAAAGCCTGGACAAGGCTGAATTCTTGATCATTCTCAAGTTTTAGTTTACATCATTTGTCTTTACTTCTCCACATTACAGTTTAGTTCTAAGCACTGTCTCAGCAGCTCGTGTAGAAAGTCCTCAGGGAGCAGGAGTGGGGACTGCAGGGTCACACCCACTAAGGCTTCTTCCCCAGAAGTGAAAGGTAGCCCAGCTAACTTGGATTTATAGGCTGTAGGTTTATGTATGTAACATTTTTGGCATCTAGTTTCCATTTATGTAGAAACAGTATTTTTAAGCTACACTGTGATGATGTGAAATGGTTTTGAGCATTTATTTCTTCAGCAGTAAGATGCTTCTGACTGGTGAGGCCCACACTTTGAGTTCATTTTAGTGGTCTTGGAAGGAGCTCAGTTCTCAGGAGTGTGACGGGAGGGTGACGGCCTGTCTGTTATGATAGCCATCTTCACCTGCAAAGAAGGCCAGCGTGAGTGGGGGTTCACCACAGGGGCCAGCCTGGTGCAGAGCAGGTGAGGACACCTGTCTGCTCCAATTTGGGAAAAGCTACTATGGTCCAGAGAAGTACACCTTCTGTGAGGTCTCAGGGAAAGCCAAAGCTGGAAGAAACATGGAATTTAGCAGCAGACAAAGCTGCAGTTAGCTAGGACCAGGTGAGATTTGCTGCTTGCCCTGTGTGCCAGACTCCATCCTAAGCCTTTCTCTGCATCCACCCTGTCAGTACCCCTTGGGGAGTTTACTGCTCCTTTCCTCACTGAGTCACTTTCCTCATCAGTGAGACCGAGTACCAGCCAGGTGCAGCTTAAAGGAGATTATTCTGGCTCATGGGTTCAGTCCACAGTCAGCTGGCTCCTAGCAGGATGGCATGGTAGAGGAGCATGGGGAGGAGAGCTGCTCGTGGCGTGGTGGCAAGCAAGCAGAGATGATGCAAGGAGGACCTGGGAGGAAGATGAGTCCCAGCAGCTAGTCTCTCGCTCCTAACAGGGAGCTGGCTACAGTGCTGTCGGGGGCCTGGCCAAGATCCCCAGCTGCCTAGGTGAGGGATATGGTGAAAGGGTGCAATAATAATCAGAGACAAATTTAGTAATGCATGAAGGGGAGCTGGTAGGTCAATGCATCAGGCTAGGCAGAGACAAAGATACTGCCAAAGCAGCCACTATTTATTGGGTGTGTACAATGCAGGTTGACAGAAGATTCAGAGGGTGATGACTTAGCAGGCAACCCCACTAATCCTAGGATGACTCAAAAGGGCAGAGATGACCTTATGCTGGGAAGGAACTTGCCTTGGAGTGTTCTTTTCAATCTTAGGAGTCTTAGTTAGTCTTAGTGGGTAAGAGAGGATGGCCCATCCCAAAAGAGCTAATGGGAAGTCTCAAAAGGGTGATACCATAATCCCAAGCCTCCCTTTACCCCTTAGGGAAGTATGCAAAGTTAGCCATGGTGAACCCCCAACACAGGGCCCTCATGACCCAATCGCCTTTCAAACACAGGAGGCTTTGGGAACCATTTGATTATCAATCATAACAGGACTGGCCCTACTGAGAGAACAACTGGCTTCTCCCTCCAGCCTGAGCCTGGCACAGGGACGTCCCTCCCCTCTTGTCCTTAACACTCGCCAACACGTTCTCCACTCAGAACTCAGCAGCATTCAGCTAGAGGACAGCTACCTTTTTTGTGAGATTTATTCCCCGTCATCATTTTATGTTTTTGTCATACTGTAAATGAACTGTTATTCTGATTTCAATGTCTGATACTTGCTATCTATTATTTTAAATATATATTTCACAAATTTTCATGAATTTTAAATATATAAATATATAGTATCTAGTAACTTTGGTAACTTCACTGGTAATTTTTATGTAAATTTCTGAGGCTTTTAAAATATAAACAACCATATTGTCTTACGAACAAGGACAATTCTGCTTCTCACTTTCACATGTAATACATTGTATTTTCCTGGTAATTGCAGTGGTCAACAACTGGGGTGCTACTGCTGGCTAAGGACCAGGCGTCACCTCACTTTGGGCTGTCACGACTCTGTAGTTGCTCTTCACACGTAGCGAATGGGGAACGGGTGTGCCTCTTAGCATCATCAGTGTGTGGAGCACCCTTCCGCAACATCCAGTTATCCAGCCCCAAATGCAGCTAGTGCCACTGTTGAGAATCCCACTCTATTGCTGAGGCTTGGTAATTACTGCTCTATTTGCTACAGTACTGAATAGATGCCATGGGCCATGCCTTCTGACCTGTTTTCTATTCTCAGGGGAGAAAGTGACCAAATGCTTATTAAGTGGCACCTTGGTTCACAAACCTAATTCTTTTTTTCTTTTTTTTTTTTGGTGCCAGGGATCGAACTCACAACCTTGTGTTTGCCAAGCAGGCACTTAGCCGCTGAGCTAAACCCCTGGCCCATATACAAACTTAATTCTTTCCACAGTTCTGGTCATAAATCAAATTGGATAAGGCAGAATCAAGTTAAGGCTGACACTGAACCTAACCATTGAATTTGAGTTGGTTCTCATCCAATTCACTTTGTGACCAGAATCCTGAGAATTGAGTTTGTGAACTGAGGTACCACTGTGTTTTACCATTAAGTAACTCATGCAGCGGGGATTTTACAGGTGCCTTTTATTACATTTAGAAAGCTTTTCATGTTAGTTTGAAGAGAGTTGTAATCATGAATATATGCTGATTGATGTCAAATACTTTTCTCTTTCAATTGAATTGATATGATTTTTCTCCTCTAATCCTATAATTGTGAATTATACTAATTAATTTCCAACACATTAAACCATCCTCTGGTGTGTGATTCTTGGTCATTTAAGAAACCCTTCTGGATTTGACTTTCTACTATTTGCTTTTGTTCTATTTAGTTCTTCAGGAAGTTACTTTCTGTCTCTTTATTTATTTGCTAAAACAATATTCTCTCACTTTTCTTTAATCCTTTTATTTCCTTTTGATCTTTGGCTACACTTATAATAGTTGATTTGAAGTCATGTTTCATGAGTCTGCCCTTTTGGGTTTCTCGATGAGAGGTTCATTGACCGATTCTCTCCCAACTCCACTCCTGGGCAGTGTGTCCCATCTCTTTGGAGTCTCACAGTTTTCTGTTGAAAGGCAGTTACTGTGCGTAATAAAGTGTGGAGGCCTGAGGGTGGTGTCTGCCCAAGGGTTTCTGTCGCAGGTCTTGGCCGAGGTTTGTTACTTGTTGTTGCCGTTGGTTTAATGACTTCCTTGACTAATTGTACAGACCTTGCGCTGAGTTCACTGCTTACTTGGCTTCTGTTCCACCTCTGGGACTCTTGGGTGGTGGCGTCGTGTTCCGTCTGCAGCCCTGTATGAGGACAGACTTGCTACGTGCTCTCTCTTCTGTGCACTGTGTGGGGCTGTTTGGGTTTTTTAATCTCCATTCTCCCAGGATGAAATTTTAAACAGCGCAGTGGTTCTTCTGTCTCCTTCCTCCTGGATCTAGCCCAGCAGGGCTGCAGGAGCCCTGACCTGCCTGAGGACTGCTCCGGGAGGTGTGGTGCTGGGGTGCCCAGAAGCCTGAGGACGGCTCCCGAGTCTGGGTGGCAGGAAGGGGGGCGTTTCCGCCAGCCAAACTCTGCTCTTGCACTTTCAGTATCTAGCGTTTGCTGTTCCATGGGGTAGAATAAAGGTTTAATTAGCTGACATCATTGTTTATGTCCTGGGATGTTGTAATGCTGTGCTTAGGATCCCCTGTACGTGGAGAGCAGACAACGGGTTACTCTAAGTGGGAGAAACACAGGCCGCCGGTAGCTGTGCTGTGAACAGCCATACAGCCCTGACTCCGAGAAAGGAAAGTCTCCATTTTGAAGGCCATGGAGGCAGGGGTGATGTAAAGAGTGTCTTGCTTTCCTTGTTTTTCTCCATTTTCGTTTGGCTCACAGCCAACATAAGAAGCCTTATCCAGCCTAGTTTTGTAGGCCACATCAATAACTGAAATGAATGTGCTACCACTAATGTAATAAAGTTAATAACTAACCTCAATTATGCAGTATTGATTTCTAATTTCCTTATGTTTGATCATTCCCATGTGAATGCTTGGTTCAGGGAAACTGCATGGCTCTCAGCCAAGTCTGAAGTGCTGCTTCGCCCACATGTGCATCTACCTGTGTGTCACCCACCCAACATACTTATTTCAATGCACACATGTACCCATATGTGTGTGCATGTACATATGCACAAACATAAACATAGACGTAGATACGTATTTCTGTGTACATCGCACATGTGCATACATATATATAGTTCAGTTTCTGATGATTCCTTAAAGAACTATCTGACTGTGATATGACAGTAATCTTCCTCTTTTGGAGGTACACAGAGTGTATTAATTCATCACGACGCGGTGCGTACCTCCGGGGAGTCGCTGCAGGAGGGAGGTGGTTGGGCTTGTGGGAATTGGGTTGGTGTTGCGTGATCTGCTGGAAGGCGTGAGGATTGAGGCTTGGCTCCAGCCTGGTTCAGCAGGAGGCTGATGCAGGTTGAGGATCAAGAGATCATTTCACCTTCTCAGTTTTTTAAAAAGTCCCGTTGAGATATAATTTACATAACATACATTAACCCACTGAAAGTGTGCAAGTCAGTAGCATTGAGGGCATTCACAGTGAAAGACTAGATACACACGTGGACAATGTCTAGGCCACCTACGACACAGCCTTGACCTGTGTTCCACAGCGTCAAGGCAGGACAACTGTGCAGTCTGCCAGACCTGAAGCGGATGCTACAGTTTGGCTCTGAAGTGGTCCCCAGAGACTCGTGCCTTTGGGAGGTGACTGACCGCACTGTGGAGGCAGCGCAGCTGGCTTGCTGCTGGGAGGTGGAGTCTGTCCTGGAAAGGGCTCACTGGGATGTGGCCCAGAAGGCTTTGTCTCTCCCCCTAGCACCTTCCTCTTGTCCTGCTTCCTGTCTGCCAGGAAGTGAACCCCTTTCCTCCACCAGGCCCCTCTACGATGCTACTGCTTCTTTGGAGCTGACTGACTGCAGACTAAACCGTGAGCGGAAATGAGCGTCTCCTCCTTGAAGCTGTGGGTGTCAGGTGTTGCATCTCGGGCAGGGAATGTGACAAAGACACCAGGCTATTACATTAGTAGCCAATCCGGGAAACCAAAGGGACCTCTGTGAAAGTCAGCCCCAGGGGTCAGGGCAGGCTGAAGAGCTGGCAGCTTCCCTAACTGTGACCCCAACTTCAGCAGGACCAACCAGAGCAAGCCACGCCTGCTCCCCAAACTGCCCCACACCTGCACTTCTGTCCCAGGACACTTCAAGGGGTGGTTTAGGTTCATGGTGCTCCCAGGAGGGAGGGCGCTTTCAGATGGTCCCGGGAGCAGACACTGTGCCATCTTGTGCGGGGTTGGTCGGGACCTGGGACTGGCTTCTAACCCTGGAACTCGACCACAGGGATGGCTGTCCCTCCTGTGTACAGTCTGCGAAGGCCTTCCTGACCACCGATGTGCTGAGGTAAGGCCCTGGCCAGGAGGCAGAGGTGACCAGGACCAGCCCAGTAGCCCTGGAGAGCTGAGTTCCACCCCAGCCACCCAGGTCCAGAATGGCTCCTTCCTCTTTGCACTGCCTAAGAGGACCCAGCCATGGACACCTGGACTGGAACCGTCAGAGTCCGGGGCTAAGATGGGGCACACCTGACTCCAGGCCCTCTGGAGTCCTTTTCTTTTTCACCAGTCCACATCTCTGCTGACAGCTCATGCAGGCTGCTTCTGAGACCTTAGACTTTTCCTAGTGCCCCTCGGCTGAGGGCGCTCGGGGCCTCACATTCTGTGGGTGCTGGGAGACAGGAAGACATTGTATACTTTGATGTCCGCCTCAGCATGTCAGACTGGCACAGGGGATGAGAGGCCAAGGCAGGCTTGTCATACAGTCCTTCCCATCCAGACAACTGTCAGGGTCTCTTCAGTCTTGGGTCACCGGGTCTGTCCCCTCAGGAAGGGTTTTGACAACTATCTTGCAGGTGGTTTTTAAGGCTCCTGTTTAGAGACGGCAACATGCATATTTATATGGCAGGCAGTCGGTTGATGTGAAGCACGGCCCCGGTCCTCTCTGTTTACTGGCATTTGTTGCTCTTTTTCCTTGGTTCTGTAAATCAGAAAACCATAAGCAATCCGCCCCACCCGGGGTGGGTTTCACCCCCACTGCCGTCACAGGCCTGTCTGTCTTCTCCCCGCCTGGAGTGGAAGGGAATGTTTGCACTGATCGGTTTGGGCTGGAGCAGGATTGTGATGTGACTTTGTCAAGGAGAAAGGGCAACTGTCACATCAGGAAGTCTGAAAACAGAAGCTTTGAAAATATTTTCCTGGCCTGTAATTTCCTGCTGCTGGAAATAAACACCAGCATGCCTGCAGCTCAGTCCCAATCAGGTACTGCCATGCAGACGCTGAATTACAGAAGTGGAAAATACTTTGATCAGGAAACGGAATACTAGATTTAAATATCTCCGTCTCACAAATCCAGCACCACCTTCTGCAAGCATGGTGCTTCCTGGGAGAGTGGGACTCTTGGGAAATTATTAGTCTTTCCTGCTCCTAATGGTTTGCGCATTTGTCCCCCACTCCAGAACAGTGGGAACTGAGGCTGAGTCACAGGAAGCCCTTGTTTCCACCTGACAGCTGCTCTGCCGAATTAGCCGCTGCCCCGCATTCGGAGAAGCCCCTGAGGACTTCCCCTGGAGCCAGACACCCTGGGCTGGAGGGTGAAGTCAGCCCAAGCAGCTGAACTGCAAGAGGAGAGAGACGTGGAGTCCGAGGTGCCCTTGCTCCAGCTCCCAGACCCATTCTTTCTGTTCTCAAATTGGAATAGAACAAATCAATCCTGAATATTAGTGAGCAAGTGAAGTTTCTGCCTCTGAGCATTCAATTAGGTGGTAAAGGCAACATTTTTTAGATTCTGATTGATTCTCTGCCCAAGCCCACCACAGCAGCCCCTCAGGTGTGAGTACCGAGTGGCGGGACTATAATTCAGCCTGAGATGGGGGCATCGCAGCGATTACTCTTCCTGAAGCTTCCACTGCAGTCTGCTCTCCCTGGGTCCTTCTAGCTCTCTGTGGGGGGGAGGGCACACCTGGCAGGGCGTCGGCAGGGCAGGCTGGGGAGCCACGCCCAGGGCACCCTAGCTCCTGGGGGAACGCTGACCACCTCCACTTCCGGGAGGTAGAATTTATTTGGTTAATATTTACAGAGGTGAATGCGGAGCTTGTTTATTAGAGCTAAATGTGGCCTTGAACATCTGGGCTAAACTGCACTTGTCGGCCGTTGCTGGGCCTCAGGGGCCCAGCTCCTCGGCCCTCTGTCCAAGCCATTGCGTTCAACGCCTGTTGATTCTGTTCTCCCGGGCGTCCTTCTCATTAGGCTGCACGCAAACGGCACCTGTGCGTCATCAGCGGCTGCTGTCTTGAAGCTGGTTTACACCAGAGACTCACGAGCCTCCTGCCCCAGAGAGTCATCTTCATGGTTCTGCCACTGTGTGCACCCTGAGGGAACTTCTGAGCTGGTGAGGCGGAACTGGGCGGGACACGGAGGGGTGGTAAGGGCGGGCAGGGAGCAAAGCCCAGGACTCAGGAGGAGGCCAGGCTGAGTGCCCCGCCCGCTGTCGCCTAGGCCCCTGTGCAGCTCAGCCAGACCACTGTGGCAAATGCTACCAGGCTGGTAAAAAGGAGGCCAGGTTGATGGAGTGCCCCTTACTCCCAGATTTAATCACCAAGGCAATTAAAGCCATTTTGCGCTTTCTGCTTCAGTGTCACCTGAAACCACACTGTCCGGACCCCTTGGAGTAGAGTCACCCTCTCAGCTTGGGAGATGCGCAGAGGTGGCAAGTTAGGGGCTCAGGAGACTCTCCTCTCTCCTGCTTCTCCATCATGGGGACCCTGGGGTTCTGGTTCACGCTGTGTTGGGGTCAGTGGTGCCAGGGCGCCCTGCAGGCTCCAGCTCCGGATGTGGCCCGAAGATCCCGAAGGCACCAAGTCAGAGGCTGAGGTGAGGCCCTTGCTTCTCCAGGGCCAGCATCGACCTCTGCGACCGCTTCTGAGCGGCGTCCCCTCCTGGCCTGGGTGCTGCAGGCCATCCCGAAGTTGCACAAGCACAGCAACAGTGCACCCCGGCCCTGGCTCTGTGCCGGGGTTTCCGCACTGCCCTGTGCGCTCTGCAGAGATGCTCATGCCAACATTCCACATACCTCGGCCCATGAAGGGGCAGCTGAGACACTCACTCCTGACCTCGCTGAGCTGACACCCAGCCCCCAGCTCAGCCTGTGGCCCTGGAGACCCCCAGAACCACCAAGATGGACTGAGGACCGCGTGCCCAGGTCACGGGCAGATGTCTCCCCGTGAGAAGGAAGCAGGCGGTCATCTGAGACACTGCCCAGAGTGTGCAGGTCGGCTTTCATCATGACACCATGATACCCAAGGCAGAAACTTTATAGCAGAAGCTCTCTTTGCTCACAGTGTGGAGATCCACGGTGCTCAGCTCAGGCGGGAATGCAGGAAGGACAGCGGGTGCACGTGTGACAGGAGATGCCACAGCGGAGACAGGAAACCTGGGAGCAGTGCAGAGCCCAGGCATGCTCGTGGAGCAACTCAACCTGAGGAGAGTCTCCCAGACCCCCCAGGAGCCCTACCCCCTGGAAGTGCCACTCCGGAACCTCTGGATGGAGCTAAACTTCAGCACGAGGCACTGCGGACATAGCAGCCCTTGTCAAGCCACAGCAGTGGACTTGGGTGTCCTGGGGGGGTGCACGTCTCACCATGAGCAGAAGTTAAGTGAGCTCGCTGTGGGGAGAGAGGAGGTTAGAAGGAGAGACTTACAAAGCTTCCCAGGAAACAGTGAAGGTTGATTTGTTGTTCAGCAATACCAGAAGGGTGGGGGTGAGGAAATGGACAAGTCAAACAAGTGAAGCTTTTGGAGTGGTGCAGGGTATGGAAACATGAGCGTCTTAGGCCAATCCCCACCACAGGGCATCCACTGTAGGGGCATCAGCTGGCAAGGGAAGGCTGCCTGCAGAGGAAGAAGCCAACTTTTATTTCCTGTGTGCAAGTGTCCCTGTAAGAAGCAATTTCTCCACAGGAAACAAAAGCTAAATTGGTGTTTACCTTAAACACCAACTTCAGAATTTACAAGTATTTCTGCTTTGTCGTTTTCATCTAGATTTTTAGGTAAAATTCAAAAATAAATTTTAGAATGGCACAATGCTGGTGGACTGCACCAGCATTTTAAGAGCAGAAGATGGATGATGTGTGGTATGTGTTAAGTGATGTTAAGATAGATCAAATCCAAATGTTCCACATCATCTCCCCCAAACGGCCTCTCCATGACAATGGGTGTGAGGCGTGGAATGATCTAAGTTATGTTTTACCTAGTATGGGGTAAGTCTCTGAAATTATTGAATTTTATCTATTATGGGACACTGGAATCCCCTTTTTTACCAAGTCCAGTCATTAAAAAATGTCTCCATTTTGGTGAAGATTTGGATGTCCTAGATACAACTCTTTAGCTATCTTAACAAAATATCAATACAAATATTATAGTGTGAGTAAAGGTGTGAATACACATCCCAGTGTGTGTGTTTGTGTGGGATGTGAGCAGCCACTGGCAGATCCAGGCCAAACCAGCCTGCAGCCTGGTCCGTAAACTAAGCACGGACCGCATAAATGTGCATTTATAATCAATGTATTGATAATTCTAGGGAAGGTTAACTTTGAATCACAATAAAATTGAGTATTATTATCACTTTAAAAATTATTCATTAGTAAGTTTATTTACCAAAAACTGTACTCATTATTTTATTTTGATCTTGTATGAATTTGTTTTCTGTCTTGTCACACAGTATCTGCATATAATTTTGATTTCATCACTTGATTGCAAAGTCTAAAATATTTACTTCTGCCTATTTTCTGAAATGGCTTGAAAAAATATCATCTAGAGTATGAACATTTTTAGATAAAGAATTTGTTCTATATCATTGACAGATCATATATTCTTTGCAATGTTTATGCCATTACACTTTGCACAATTAAAATAGTACAAACAATATTTCCTCATTTCTGAGTGTTACTCTGATCAAGATCTAATCCACAGAGTGCTAACATGACCAAATTTTTCACTTAAAATTCTAGGGAGAAGACAGTTTGCTACCATCAAATTTTCAGAGGTGTCCTGAATTCTGTACTGGATTTATTGGAATGACACATATTTTTTCTTTTTCTATGCAACCTACTGTTTTTGAGGGACCAAATAGTTCAAACATAAGTGCCACAAGTTGACACAATTAACTAATACTCAAAGAGAACCAAGTTTTCTCTGTGACACTGTGAATGGTTTCAACAGTGCCTTACACTTTGCAAATCCAGCGCTGGTTTTGAGTCCCTTTCCCTCTCAGTCCTGGCCTCTGTCTTTCCCTAAAGCCACCGAACCTGTGTCCGCGGTGACAAGTGTCTCCTGCTTTCCTCCTGCTGCTCTGGCTGCCCACACCCAGCCTTGCCTCATGGATTCCCTGCTTTGAATGCTGGAGCTCCCCAGCTCAGCCCTCAGACCCTGCCTCGCTCTGCACCTCTCCATCACCTCAGTCACCTCTCAGAGACTTCAGGCCACAGCTATTCACTGGCACACGACTGTCCTCTCCTGGATTCAGATGGCATGAAAGCATCTGCTGAGCTGCAGGCCACCAGCCAGGGAACCACGGGGCAGGTCTTCCCCTGAGTCCGCTTTCACCTGTGAACCTTCCTGTCCTGGTCCCACGGCCACCCTGCTGTACAGGCCAGCAACTTCCCACTTGCTCAGACCATCATGCCCAGTGCCCGTGGCCCACAGCTCCTGCCCCTCTGCCAGATGGTCAGTTTCCTCTGCTCTCATCCAAGTCCACACTGCAATGACAGCGCCCCGGCTGTGCACCCGGCTCTCAGCTTGGGTCCCTTGAATCCTTTCTCTGCCCACAGCCTGTAATTTTTGAGGCAAATTTGGTTGTGCATTTCACTGCTGGCTTCCTGCAGCCCTGAGCAACTGTCCCATCAGCCCAGGACCAGTGGAGCACCCAGGACAGGAGCCGCCTGGAATCGCAATCGGGACGGTGGTAGGAAAATCGCCCCGTAGCTTGAGACGAGCGATTTCCTGGGATTTGCACTCTCAGAGTAGACCTTGGAAAACCTGCAGGCCAACTGGATGAGGTGTCAGTCACCTTAGCTTTGGGAAGGATGAGCCAGAATCCCTGAGTCCCGCCCTCCCGATGACTCCCTCCCCCAGGCTCCCAGTGGCCTCTGGGTGCCCTTCTGTGGCCCAGGATGAGTGGGCAGCTAACAGTGGAGCCTGTAGGCGGGCTGGAGTGGGGCTGAGATGGGCTTCATCTCCTTCCGGCCCCTCTCCGAGAACCTGGCCTTTGTTGCTGCTGACACACGAGCCCACATGGGTTCTTAGGCCAGTGATGCTGCTTTCATGTTTCTAAAAATACTTTAATTGGCATAGTAATGGTACACAGTACAAGTAGGTGTCATGATTTGATACATGTGACAAGCCAGGGTAGTTACCAGGTGTAACCTCACACGCTCAGCCTTTCTTTGCCGGAGGAGCCCGCGGCCTGGCCTGGCCTCTGGACTCAGGGGTGCCTGCATGACAGCATTGTTACCTGCTATGCGGCAGCACCCTAGGGCCCACCCCTCACGCCTCCCTGCCCCCTGCAGGCGGTGCCCACACAGCACTGCTGGGGGCCACGAATCAGATCCTGCATGAACTCCCACGCAGGGTGTTTGCCTGTCTCCTTTGCTTTGCTTCCCATGGTCTCCTCAGGTCATAATTAGGAAAGTCAGCCAGGGTCTATTAGGAAAGATACCTACAAAACTGGGTTATTGTTTTTACCAGAACTGGAGAAACATCAAGGGAATCTGCCCTCCCATTTCCTCCCTGAGGAGCTCCCGGCACATGGTGCCTCTGAGCTGCTTGCTGGCCTGCGGGTCCCTGTGCAATGGGGCGGAGGCAGGGGTCCGGCCAGGCTCTCCATCATCCCTGCCGCCTGCGGTGGTGCCGTGGGAGGGACGCAGTCTCGGCCAGGAGCAGCTAATGGGGCAGAGGCGGGCAGGGGCGGGCAGGGTGCTGTGGGCGACAGTGCCAGAGCACAGTGCCACTGCCGATCCCTGGGGAGGCCTGGTGGACACAGGCTGTGCACACCCAGGGCTGCTGCGGAGACTGTCTCCTTAGCTCGCTGGGCTGCAGGGCAGAGTGGTGTCGGACCAGCTCTGGAAATGGAGGCCGCCAGAGCAGAAGGGCAGGCGCTGCTCCGCTCCTTCCTCCACCTCCTCCCTTGGTGAGGGCTCTGCGGCCTGAGGAGTGGCTGGGTTCTGCACAGCTAGGAATGTGCAGCTCCTTCCCTTTCCAGTCGGCTGAGATCCCACTCGAAGGCTGCCAGATCTGGTCTTGCTGTAACGTGTGTGGCTCTGCTGTCTGGAAAAGCTGCACTTCCATGAGGTCCTATAAAAAAATCTTTTAAAAAAATTAACACAGATTGCAGCTAAGTGAGTTTTAAAATAATGATTTTTAAAAAGTACACTGAGCGGGAACGGTTGGTTGTAGTCTCCCCACCTCAGTTAAGGATTTGACACCTGAAAGTGATTTTTAATTATTGGCTTCTTTCCCAGAGGTTCTCTATGTCTAGGTGTGGATAACTGTCCCCATGTAACCAGGAGAGTCCCCTGGGCCAGTTCTGTCTTAACAAAGGGCACAGGATGGAATCTGAAGACTGAATGACACCGCCTGGCCCAGTGGTCCTCACACTGCTCCGTGGCTTGGGGTCTGGTGAGCTCGCATTGCAGCCCATGAGGCTCACACTTGAGTCTGGTGGTAGTGCAGAGCCCGGGGTGCACCTGCCCAGAGCTCTGACCTATGCAGCTGCTCTGCTGGTCAGCCGGGGTGGTGGTGGGGCGACCATGGGACCCCTTCACCCGGGGAGGACAGCGTAGACCACACATGCGTTTCTATAGTGCAACACCTCTTTCTGTGAAGCCCTCCAGCCTTTACCAGCTTAGATTCTTCTTGGATTAACATCCCGCTGGGCACAAGGCCGGCCGTCCCCATGTGGATCACTGAATTGGAGGCATGTGATCCCCTGTGAGTTGGCAGAACTTCTGTCATGCGGCTTCTTAATAACCCTGAGTGAAGAAGAGTAGGTGCTGTCTTCAGCGCATCGCCACAGGGCATGAGGACTCCTGTGCGGACAGAGCAGCGTCTACTCCAAGGCTTTGGGTGCCAATGGGGCCCTAAACTCCCCGCACTATCGCCCTATGCCAATAGCAAAGGAGGCAGCGGGGCCTCATGTTTATAAACTGAGAAGGGAAATACAGGTGACATCTACACTGTTATAGTCAGGGCTGGCAAGGAAATCGGTTTAATACAGGACATATAATATATAGAATTATTTTATAATAGTTGCCCAAAGGGTCAAACACACACACACACACACACACACACACAAAGTGCAGGGAAATCTGTCCACACCCTAAAGACCCAAAGAATGCAGCCAAGGGCCTGGATCCCACAGCAGTGCCTGCATGGGTCCAGATGATGACCCAGAGCCCTTGATCATGTTCCCCACGAGTCCAGCTGGAGGCCATGACAATTTTTCATGCAAGTCTGTTTCACAGATCTGCACAGGGAAGGCCCAAAGGTCAGCGGTAGAAGCTGGAAAGTCTGTGTTAGCGGGACGAAGGATCTGTGCCAGCAGGCTGAGGGCTCTGCACTGGAGCCAGGGAGCGATGCTCAAAATGAGGGCCAGAGCTCCTCTGAAAGGTACCACAGCTGTCCTCAGCAGCAACCAGTTCCCGAGCTCCTCCACTGATGACAACAGCGAGTTCATATCGGGAAGCCAGCACAGCAAGCTTCTCCAGGAAAACCAACGGCAATGGAGAACGAACAACCTCTTCCTCCTGTCCAGTTCTCCTTTTGATGCCGTTGGCAGCGGGCCTCAGGTGGGCCCCCCACACCGAGCACCACGCCGACTCAGTTCAGCTGGGTGCTACAAGTTGATCACCGGTTGTCAGTCCCCACACAAGGTGTCCAAAGGGATGGACTGGACTCTAGGTTCAGGGCGTGGTGTCCAGAAACTGAGGCTACTTTTCCAAACAAGATATTGGACTCCACGCTGTTAGATTTCTCTAGCTTGGGGCTCTTATGACCTCTATGCATCTTTTCTTTTGAGCTGAGGCTTCAGACAAGGCACTTGCGGCTTTAAAAAGATGGAAATGAGTCCCGTGGTTTCCAGGCTTGCTCTGTTTCAGTCCCTTCAGTGAGAGTGCCAGAGTGCTGAGATCCGGTGGAGAGACCATGAGCTGGACTGGGGGCCATCCAGCTGGGGCCCCCAACTGCTGATGGTTCAGGGGACATGGTAAGGGGTTCTAGGGCACACTCCATGTGAGGTGCCCACAGCCTCCTGTAGTGCCAGGTTCTGATGTGTGAAATGAGGCTAGGACGGTGCAGCTGTAACCAAAGCCCCCACAAACAAAAACGAAAATGAGGGAGAGGGAGAGGGAGAAAGAGAGAACCTCAAGCCCAGCACCCCACATGGTGCTGGTGCCTGACCCTTTGCCCTGCAGGTCAGATCTGTGTCCTTCCCCACTGGCTCTGCCTGGGGTGCCCCCTGGCTGCTTGGAGGAGGGCCAAGCATTGCTCACCTTGGGCCTTCTCTGGGGAGACCCCTGAACTGGGATCGGTGGAGCACCACGTGCCCCATCATTAGAGAGCCCTATGCAGAGGCCTGGGGTGGGGGTGGGGCTGCAGGTTCTCATGAGAGCTGTGGGCTGTGTGGCTCCAGAGACACCTGTCCCCTCCAGCTGTGATCTGAGCTGCAGGGCGGCAGCACAATGTGGTGAACACCATGCTACAGGCTTCCCTGACGGTGGAGAAGGGCCGACTCCAGGGCCCAGCCCTTCCGAGCTGGGCCGTGTCCAGTAAGGAACTCTGAAGGTGGCCAGCTTGCTTTCCTGGCTATCAGCCTGCAGAAGAACAGTGATGGACAGGAAGTCTTGACTTTTCACTTGTCACATTCTGGTCATGTGTAGTTGGTGATGGGTACCAGCAGGAGCTGGGGAGTGGTGGTGGAAAGGGTGTTTCTTCCTGCCTCCTCTGCCCACTGCTGAGGCCTCTGCTGCAGGTCACCACCTGCATCACCCCACAGAGCTCTGTTCCACAGCTGTGGCTTCTTGGGTTGAGGTTGCCATGAGCACTGGGCCCCCCTGCCCTCCTACCCCGCTGCCCGCTGCACTGAGGAGAGACTTCTCTTTGGTGCTTATGGAGCACTGTCCACTTGCATTCCTAGCCTCCCCAGGGGCCTGCACACATGGGCCTTTCCTGGTTTTCGCAAATCTGTCTTTTAGAGAACTGGGCCTTGGGAGAACAAAGGAAGGAATTCGAGCCAATGCGGGAAAGCAGTGGCTGACCATGCTCTCCCCTGCTCCCTCCTGTTATTATGTGTTAGGAGCAGTAACCTGTGCAGGATGCAGGAATTACACAGCTGACTGGACAGCCAGGGAAACACGGGCAGCAGAAAGTCCCGCCACGAGCCAGTCTCTCTCTGGTGTCATTGCAGGTGTGACTCAGCTTTCTTACCATTCTCCTTTCTGTGCAAGGCTCCAAGCAAGCACAGATAAGAGCAGCCAGGAGGAGGCTGGCATGGAAGTTTTTCCACGGGGAATTGATTTATTCTTCACAAGTCTACAAATTCAATCTAGTCCCATGACTTCCTGTATTGATACAAATGCAGTGGGTCCAGGGAAGGCTTATGCAGACAGGCCTGGAAAACATGATCCATTTTTCTTTCCCAATTAGATGAGCTCAAATTGCATTACAGCCTGTTCTGCTCTGGAAGCCCATAAATACGTGTGATGCACTGTCTGCGGACATGGGAGGCTGTGCAGCAGCACCCTGCAGACCCCGTTTGCTGTCTCTTGCACCCATGGAGGTCTCGGTCTTTCCCAAAACCACTGTTACCTAGGACCCAAGACCCCTTCCTGGCTGCCTTCGGGTTTACTTGTACATAAGCAGTGCTGTGGGTGAGTCTGAAATACACAGCTTCGACGTGGGTTAAGGGATTTGCGGACTGGGTTTCAAAGCTGAGTGTGGAGAAGTCGTTCGTTCACCTTCGTCCCTCCCTGCCTGTGAAAGCATCCCCTCCCCTACTCGCCAGTGTGAAGGAAATCAGGAAGCAAAAATTAAAGGCACACTCCACTGCTTTACATTTCAGAATGTGCAAACATTGTGCTTCGTGAGGACACACACACACACACACACACACACACACACACACAAAGGAGTTGTGTTTTCCATGTCCAGGAGTGGGAGAGGGGAAAGTTAGAAAAACAATAAAACACCACTAACTAAAACTTTGACCTTATTTCAGTGATGTGTAAAATAACTCTTAGTGAATTTGTTTCTGAAAATTACTGTTCCTTCTCTGTTCCCTCTCCTGGCTGGGGTAGCTTCTGGATTTCCTGGTCTTGGTGAACACCAGGCTGGCTGTGCTCTGTCCCTGCATGGTAACTGTCCTGAGGTGGTCCTAGACTCTGCCTGGACCACAGCAGTGTGCCTCAGTGGAACGGTCAGCAGGGTCTTGGTTACTGCATCGCTGTTCATTGCAGTTCCGCTCCAAGCAGGTCATGGGAAGGAGAGGGCAGAATTCGGACCCAACATGCACAGATTCTAGTCAGGAGCCAGCTGTGAAATTTCCTCTACCCCAAGGTATCTGTGTAGTGTCTGGCAAGTTACTTATTCTCCTGTGTGGGTTATAAATGCGAATGGCCCCACTGTGCAGAAGGGGACTCTTCTAACTTGGCCGTTCAGTACACACACTGCTGCTGTCTGTGCTTCCTAACAGGAGCACCCTAGACACTGGCCAGGGTGCTGTGGGCGTCTGGTGACCTGGAGACGGTGCCCTAGCAATGGTGCTGCTTGCTTACTCTACACACACACAGCTCCAGAATACCTGATCTTACTTAAGATAGACTCTTTACATCTTTATAAACAAAGAAAAATACAACACAGTGAGGCTATGGTACCCACCCCCCCAAGGCGAATCTGAGGGCAGGAGAAAGACTGGGGAGACAGCGCAGAGTGGAAGCCCAGGGAGGCAGAGTCAGGGTGCCTGACAAGAGGCCAGGGAGGGAACAGTGTGACGTGAGGGACAAAGGAGGGAACCACAAACGAAATCAAGAAAAGCCACCACCACCCCAAGAAGGTGCTCCAGATCTGCGTGGAGTTTTTGGTATTCAGCCAGCTGCTCTGGTGAAGTGAAAGGTCAGGGGTCTCTGAGAACTTCACAACTGCACCGTGTGTGCCAAGCTCGGCACCGCATGGCATCCTCAGTGACCTTGAAAGAGGATGGAGACGCCACACAAAGTGGAGGTGGAGGTTCTGGTCCCCAGAGTGAGGTGTTTCAAGGAGGCAGTGTGCAGTGGTGACACAGACAAAGTATTTGAAACCTGTCTGGACCCAGGCACTCGCTTCGGCTCAGGCCGTGCTGCCCCCGAGGAAGGGGAATCTCCATGGTGCGGGGTCAGCAGGTGCACACCACACATCCCACTCATGCACCGTGCCTTGGGGCGGTGTGGGGTGTGCACTGCAATATAAGCTTGACCAACAGAAGCTTTCTATGGCTATGTTATGTGTTTCTGATAGAACCAACCTTCAGGCTAGAAGGGTTACAGAAGACTCCTAGCGGGAGCTGTGACTGGGCACAGCACTGACACTGAGCAGGCACCAAGCGAGGACCTGATGCCTGTGCCTCTGCTTGCGGGGCATGCTCTTCAGCCCCTGTGGGATGATGCCAGGCTGTCCTGCAGGGTCTAGCAAGGAGGCGCTGATCACACGAATTCTACCTGGCCAGAAAGACCCTTCGATATGTCTGCCGTATCCAACATGGTGGCCTATGAACCTCCTCTAAGAAGCATGGCAGAGCTTAAGTTTCTAGCCGATAGCGATGTAGATGTATAAATCATAAATTATAAATGACACCCTTGAGAGTGTGCATTCTAAGTTTTTTTTATGGCAGGCCTGTGCAATCCAGTTGGGAACCAGAGGATTAGCATGTTACGGTCACAGGGAGCAGCAAGGGGCACAGGTTTGATGTGCAGCAGTCTTAGTGCCCATGCTAGAGGACTGTGAAACTTGTCCTTTATGCCACATGGGCATCTGCATGCGGCGTTTGCTCTGCAGCAGGCCTGGGAGGAGCTCTCCCGCCTCTCTGGTGGGGACAGCCCCCCACTTGCAGGAGATCCAACAGTGCTGCCGTGCCCATGAGAAGTGGTCATATTTTGTGCTTTATTTTAAAAGATCTTGCCATTGTCACAGATGTTCTGAAGCGATTTGGAAAATACAGCTTGACATTTCTGAAACAAATGCTCCCTTAAATACAAGTGATCTGATGAACTTTGGTACAAGGGTCTTTTGGGAGCTCGTTCGTTCTGAGGTCTGGTGAGAGCACAGTGCCGCTCCTGTGTCTTCTCACTTTGGTGACAATTTTGCTACTCACGGTGTTGGATGCCCAGCCCCTTGCTAGCTCCCCACAGCACAGCAGAGGGAAGAGACCCTGGCCAGTGAGTCAGTGGCTGAAGATCCCTTCTTGCCTGGAGGATGCTTGGTCTCAGCTCTCGTGTGTCACCAAGGTGACCTTCTTACTTCACAGGGAGCTTCACTCGTGGAGTCCCTGTGCCTTGGAAGCACCCTGGGAGGAGTGTCCTCTCCCTTTGCCCACCCTTGCCCCTTGCTTGGCACGTATGGAGAAAGACTCTGTCCAGCCAGTGGGGAAAGCACGGGCCCAGCCAGACACAGGTTGAAAGCAACCAGTAGTAGGAGCCCAGGAGATTGAAAACAGTTACATAACTTTTTATTCTCCTCCCACTCATCTTATGCAGAATGCATTCTCATTGGATTAAAATATAGAAATTCCAGAAAATAGAGTGAAGGTAAAAACCACCCACCACCCAAAGATGTTCTGCTGGTTTGTTGAATATTACAGTGTGAAGTGCAGCTAATTAAAAATACTATTCAGGAATATGTAACAGAGTGTATTTAGTGTGTATCTGCCATGTGGATGCATATATCACGTGAACAATAAAGCTCCCACGGCTGCTTTTCATTGTTTTAAAGTCCTTTTCGCACATGAGGCTTTTCTTTCTTTCCAAGTTGATTCCCAGCAATGGAGCTCCGGAGGCATAAGCCACGGGAGTGCACACTCCTGGTGGTTTGAACAGGGCTTCCTAGCTCCATCGCCATGGGGCAGGGAAGATGCTCTTCATCACCAAGAGCCTTTACCAGAGTCAGGGTGATCATGGGGGGAGGCAAGCTTCCCTTCCTATTTAACTGAAGCAACTCTTAATAAATATGAGCAATGAGCAGCCAGGATGTGACTTTCCATGTCTACACAGGTATTCAGTAGAGTCAAGGCAGAAATTATCAGCAAAACAATCAACATAAGAGCTAATCACACCAAACCTACACCATGGTAACAAACCACCGCTCAGAGGATTTAGCACTTCATTTGCTAATTGAACTCAAATAAGGGGGATATTTAAAGAGTACTGGAGTAAGAAAGAAAAAACCAGAAGAAGTAAGAGAGGGTGTAATGGTTTTGATTAATTCCAAAGGTAGAAGCAATGGATTAACTGCAGCAGAGCACCTAAAAGCAAAGATGTGAAGACTCCTGGCTGACCAAGGCCAAATTGGGGTGCTCTAAGGCTCGTGATGGGGCTGTGTCCCGAGCCCCGAGGCAGGGGGACTGTCTGAGTCCATCATGGGGCTGTGTGCCAGGAGCCCTGCTTGGGTGGAAACATCCGAGGCACAAATTGGAGGACCCCACCCAGCCTTAGGACAATTCAGGAGCTGAGCTGATACACAGCAAGGATCCCTTTTCTTGGGTCACAGGTACCAGGGGCTGAGGCTCCCTGACCTCCTAATATGTGCATCGCAAATTCTGTTCATTGTTTCCCAATTCCCTCTTTCTTTTGCTGTGTCATGAAGTTGTAAATCCTAAGTGAAGCCATCATGAGGTAGGGACAGATGTCTGGCTGATGTTTTTGTTTTTAAATCTAGGTACTCACACTTTGGTAATAGAACTGAGCTTGATCCCAAGAACCTTGACACAGCGAGTGTTGCCCAGGCCACTTTATAGATCCAGCCTTCAAAGGAGCTTCATGGGGTGGCTGTGATTTTTATTCCACAGGTGGGATGGTCACTCAGCGCATGGTGGAGGTTTCAAGGCCAGGACAGCTTCCAAGGAGCCTGGCCTTGGGCTCTGGTCACTCCTTCCCTCCCTCGCAGCTGCGGGGCTTGACTCCACAGCACCGGTGTCCTCTGTGCCACAGGGCACCATGACCCAGGCTGCATCTCCCCAGGGTCTTGTGAGACCTGCTCGCCCTGGGCTGTCCTGCATTTCCACTTGGAGCTGTACCCCAGGGTTCATCATTTTAGCCTTTCAGTGGCCTTCCCACTGGGACCCTTGGTCACCCTGGGAAGAGACACAGCACCAGGGCTTTGGCCTCCTTTCGAGGACCATCTCTGGTCAGTCACTACCAGTGTGCGAATCAGGGGACTTGTGGGCTTGCAGTGGGGTGGGAAAGGCCACGGCTCAGCCTCACCTCATCAGATCTGGTGTAAGCTGCACCTCAGGAGCCTGCGGTAATGGAAAGAAGGATTTGTTTTCATTTCTGAGCCAGCATAAAGAAATGATCACTGTTTCAAGTGACAGATATGCCAGTTCTCCAGATCTGATTATTGCATATTGTATACATATAAAATAAAATCAATAAAATAAACAAAACAAAAAGAAATACACTGTAGACTTCATCCCATAAATATGCATAGTTATTAAGATTAAGTGTCAGAGAGAAAAATGGCAGACAAGAAAAAGCATAACAAAAAATTAAAATTCCACAGCCTGATTTGATCATTACAGCATGTATTCATGTGTAGAAAATCACACCCTACCCATAAATTTGTATGGTTATTGTATGTCAACTAAGAAAAAAACACAGAAATATTTTGGCCAATTTCTAAAAAATAAAGCTGAAATAGGGTGCAAATATGTTATAAAGCAGACATGGCCTAGAGGTTAGCTGGGCTACCTTCCCTGAGGATTTTGCTGGAAGTCTAAGGTGAGACGTAATGAGGGGCCACTGCCCAGGAAAAACCAGGAGCAGTTTCTGCTGAAGTGACACAGCTGAACCCAGTCACACGTGGTTGGATTCACCAAGCATACAGCGTGGACAGCTGTGCTGAGGGACCTGCAGTGACCCGCTGCTGGGACGCTGGCCTTCCAGTTCCACAAGAGGGGACTTGCAGGGATGAGGGCAAAGTCACCTCTGACTGCATCGGATCTTTCCCTGCAGTGAAAAGACTGAGGCTCTGCAGTTTCCCAGCGTGCACTGTGTCCTTGTCCAGGTTGGTCCCAAGCAGCTGAGTGGAATTTTATCGGGTCGCTTCCTTCAGAAGAGCTTCACTCCTGGTGTGGATCTTTGGAAAACGTGTCCTCTCCAGAAGGCTCCGGAGGACAGGGCACCTGGGCCTTGAGCCCCACTCACCCTGACGCCCACCTGTGCCAGCCGGGTGCCTCCTGTGCTCAGATTCCAGTCTTCCTGTTGCTCGAGGCTGGCTGGGCCCCATCGATCTTGGAGTTGTCCAGGAATGAGGTGACAGGAGGCACCCCTTGCTGGAGCATGATGCCAGAGCCTGGCTGGACGGCTCCTCTTTGGTTGCACCCCAAAAGCTTAACTGAGGGCTTAAACTCAAGTGGCTGCCCAAGGCTGGGACTGACAGGCAGAGCAAGGCTTGGTTGGAGGTTCAGCAGGAGCCAGGGTGGGTGCTGTCGCACAGTGAGTCACCTCAGGTCAAGAGCACGAGTGAGTGGGGTGGACATCCTCACTGGAGGGATGTGACGGTCACTGGGCTGGGCTTCGAACACAGTGCGATGTGTACTCGAATCAAAGCAGCATGTGGCTCCCTGCAGATGTGATTTCACACAGTAGAGGTCAATGTAAATTTTAAATTCAGGGATTGCTTAATGCCCTGCAACCCTCTGTCCAGCATGAATCCGGAAGTACTCTCCCCCAGTGCCTTCCGTGGTGTCTTTGGGAGAGGAGCCCCAGTGGCTGCTAGTGTCCCCTCCACCTCTGCCCTCTGCCCTCTGCCCTCTGACCCCGAGGCTCCCACTGCTCAGGGAGCTGGAGCAGAGGCTGCCTCCTGAGCCTCCTGCTGGGTCCCCAGGGCACATGACTCCTCTGGGACACAGCCCGTCCTCCCCTAACCACCACGCCCAGCTGCATCCTCCCACAGTCCCTTCTCGCCAGGTCAGGGGTGCAGAAAGGGCTGGGAGGCAGACATGAGCCATGGAGGACAGGGGTGGGGTCGGCAGGGTGCTTGTTCCGGCCCCGTCTCTCTGTACTGGAACCCGAGACTCCATATGCAGCCATCTCCCAGTGCTGGGTCGACCCTTTGCCCAGGCTGAGGGTCCAACTGGTGAGTTACCCACCCGGTGCTTGGCCTTGTGTGGACTGTGCTGAGCCCACCGCCGCACCTAGTAGGGACCTCTGCAGGAGCTGTGGGCCGACTCTGCTCCAGCCGGGGAAGTTTGCTGTCCTGTATGCTGCCCAGAAAAGCTGCATCCTGCTCATCCAGTTAGTTGTGTAGAACTGAAAACCTAGTGAGAAAGCACTGCCTTTTGACCTGAAGTATGATGTTAGTTGTGAATTATTTCAAGAGCAACCTTTATCAGATTGAAGACATTGTCTTGTTTCTAATTTGTTGAGAGCTTTGATTATGAAGGGCTGAGCGCTCTCAAATACTTTTTAATATCTGAATGACCTGAGAGGATCACGTGGTTTGTCTCCCTATCTGCTTGGACGATGGGACCACCACAGGAAGCCACTGTGATTACGTTTGATGGATTTAACTTGCCAATATTTGTTGGGGGCTTCTGCATCTGTTTAGCAGGAATGTTGGTCTGCAAGTTGTTCTGAAGACCATGCCCTGTGGTCTCAGGTTGTGGTGAAACAGTGCCAGGGTGGGGAGGCCACCTCCTTTGCTGGGGAAGGGACTGCCCAGCCTCTGCGGCATCTTTTCCACCAAGCAAAGTATCGTAGGCCGGACCTTCCTCATTCAGCTTCTCCAAGACAGTGCACTGTTAAGGTTTCATTTGCTCTGTTAATTTTGGTCAATTGAATCTTTCAAAGAATGTCCTCATGTCTTCATTGCCAAATTTATTGGCAAAGGTTGGCTTAAAATATTTTAGTTTCTCTTTTCATATCCATAGTATTCGTTGTCCATTTCTCACTCCTCATATTTATAATTTGATTCTTTTTCTTTTTCCTGGTCAGTTTTCTAGAAGCTCATCAATTTTATTGATCTTAAGAACCCAAGTAGTCAACTTTTGATTTTAGTTGTTTTCCTTATTGCTTTTCCATATTCTGTTTCATTGATTTTCTTTTTTTTTTCATTATTTAAAGAGAAAAAAAAACAACCAAACAAAACAAAAAGAGGGTAGCAACAACACAGAATTCCAAAGGGGAAAGAAAAGAGAGGGAGAGAGAGAGAGAGAGAGAGAGAGAGAGAGAGAGAGAGAGAGAAAAGAAGAAGAAGAAGAAGAAGAAGAAGAAGAAGAAGAAGAAGAAGAAGAAAAAGAAGAAGAACAACAACAACCACAACCACAACAAAAAAACAAAAACACTAAGAAATCGCCACTTGATAAGTTGCATACTGTCATCATTGGAAATAGTTGTTCAAGTTACAAAATTAAAGCATACAAAGTTTAAATGTCTCACATTTAAACAGTGAGACTGTTAACAGTTCTGCTCAACATTCTAACAAAAACGGTAATATGGTCATTTATCTTACACACTTAAACACACATGCA